>JASDQU010241556.1:83841-129959 GCA_032191745.1 Picea mariana
CAAGGCAGGCCCCATCCCAACATGGCATCACCTCATTGCATCCTAACTCCCCCTCTCCAAACATTTACCACCTACCATTTTTACAACTCACCACCACCATCCCAAGGTATCACATCCCACAACCACCCTCTGTAAGTTCCATGTCACGACCTCATCATCATGTCCCATCCATCTAACCGTTACAGGTCATATCTTTCTCATTCGCTCCTCAATCACTATTCTACACGTCGACCAGAGACACACATCAGACGTCTTTCATCCTACCCTCTCATGCTCTAAACAACCCGTTGGCCATTTATGAATGGCCACATACCCGTTGTTCATCTGAACTGTCCTTTTTTTCCCAACAGATACCCGTTCACTCAAATTCAACCTCATTTCGATCAGATCCCATTCCATTCACACTCCCTACGTATCAGAGACTCATTTTCCTTCGCCTTTGTAACACCTCATCTAACCAGAGTTTTTCTCCTACTAACATGTGTTCACTGTGCAGGTATCGGTGGAAATCAATGGCACCCAAAAGAAAAAAGTCAAATGCAGAGGAAAATCCTTTTCTCCCACCTTTGGTCGATCTCAACCGAATCCCGTTAGCAGACAAAGACTACTTGATTTCAGAAACTAGGTCCGATTTTGATTTTCTCGAGATACATTCATGGTTTAAATACACCTTCATCGATCAAAGTGATGAAATTGGGCTCTGGCAGTCAAATTTCCCCCTGTATATTTTTCCCTAGATCTATTATTTCCCCGAATTCGCTCTCAAATGCTAAGCGCACTACCTCCCTAATAAGAGAACCATAGTGTCTTCGACTGGAGAAACCTTTTTCCTAATTACACTTGAGGCCATCGATCAAATGATGCAGGTACCCAGAGCCAAACCCTATTCTCCCCTTACACTTGAAATTCTGACAGAAATGTATCCGAACTTATCATTTCCCCAAAGAGCACAAATCTTTGAGATTTTCCTCCCTCAAGACGCCCAATTCCCTAAAAATTATCCTCCCTACCATTCTTCCATATTTTCCAAAAGGGGAAACCATATTATCTCCACACTGTGTTTCTTGCTTAGTTACTTCTCAGATGAATGGGTGGATGAACCTATCTTAGGTTTCCTGTCCATTTTCTCTGCTGAAGAGAAAGTCGCCACTCATTTCGACTACAATGGTTTCTTGTCTGAGATCCTGCACGACCAACAGGCAAATTTCCCTACAGAAGGCATGTTATGGTATTCTTCAATACTGGCCTACATGTTCATGTTCTATCAAGCAAACAAATTTTTCTTTCACATGCAAAAGACGGACAAGGAAGGAAAACCTCAAGCAGTCACTTTATGGACGTCTCTACTCAGGAGAAGCTCTACTGAGTTCACTTTTAAACAATTCATTGAGTTGTTTTATCGCCCAGTTGTAGGCATGCTTAGTGGAATACCTGAGTCGAGGATAAATGAGGAGATCCAAAGAGTTCTGCACCTTTCAGATCTCGCAAAGAATGGGGACTGGTTTCTATACCAGAATCACATAGAAATCAGAGTGTATGCGTGTGAACTAACTCCATACAAGTTGCCCAAGTATGTGCCTGTTCGAATATTTGCACTGGAGTATATTCGTCAGATGATAAACTCAGATGACATCCATTTTTTGTCTCTAAAGAAAAAACAACAGATGAGGATCAAAGGGAAAATAAGACCATTTATCTGCAACAGTCGAGCTGTTGGGGAAGAGGCAGATAAATTATTGAAGGAAATGAAATTCAGCACCAGTTTTATTTGGCGATATGACCCTAGTGGGATCATTGCAGAGATGAGATCCAAGAACAAAAGTTCACCTTATGCCCACACCCTCAAACCGGAAATTGAAAAGTATGTGAACCAGATAGAGTGGGAAGCAAACACTCTGGTAGATACAGAGCCACATGAATCTCCTTCAGTCTCTTTTTCACTGACTACCACTCCACAGGTACCCAAGGTAAAAATGCCAAGAAAGGATGATTCACCTTCAATCACTGAGGTATCAGCAGAATATTTTTAGGTATACAACAAGAAACCCAAAACCACTCATGATACTCACATGTCTAGTGAGGAAGAGCCCTACTCTGCCACAGTGATTGAAAGAAGACAGCAGGTGGTGTCAACTTCTTCTTCAAAGAAGAAGAGATAGAGATAGTTGTGAACACCCAAACTCCACAAGGATATGTACCTCTAGGCATTTTTGAAAAATATGAAATGATTAAAAATAAGAACCAGACACTGAACAACAACACCTACTCTTAGTTTTGGAAGCAAACTTCCACAACACAACATCAATTGTTGTCAGACTTTGACACAGAAAAAGGAAGAATGCATCTGGCATTTTTGCAAGCACAGGTGTCTCAACCCAAAGAGATCACTGATTACAAGAGGTCAACTATCATTTTTGACACCAAACAATTCCATCCAGCTAACCAGATGGACTTGCACAGATAGACCGAAGAAATGGTTTTCTCCACATTGGCACATGCTTCCTCTACAACAACAAAGTTACATGTGTCTTTAAGCAATGTTCAGACCCAATTGAAGTTGGAAAATATATCCTCTTTTGCAAAGGATAACAGAATAAAATCCTTAGAGGAGTTGGTGCTAAAGATTGGGTATGATCCCCCAAATGTAAAAGCAGCAGAGGAAATGTTGAAGAAAAAAAATGTTGACATTGCATATTTGAGAAAACAACTGAAATTGCCACCAACAGAGGATTCACAAGCTAAAGAAATAGCTGAGGCAAAAAATGAGAAAGAAGAATTGTTGAAACGTATCATGCAGCAGAATGCACAACTCAGGGAAATGGATGTAGAGTTGGAAAAGTTATTGAAAGAGAAGGAACAATCGACCCTGATGGAATTCATTCCATTGAGTGTAGTTCCCATCGCATAAGTTAGTATAACAGCTGTGCCAACAAACACTACAACAAAAAATCCATCAACAGCTCCATTGACAACACTGGAAAAAACTATGGAGCTAGCAAAGTCCATGGAGGAAATGACTCTGCAGGGAACAGATATCAATAGGCTGAAAATGGAGATTGAAAGTCTACAGAAACTCAAGTATTATTTCTAAACAAGATACAATATTGAAAGACAAGTATCATAGAAACTCAAGCAGGAAATACAATAGCTCCAGAAACAAACAGTGGCAGGAAAGACATTAGTTGAGGCTAAGGAAAATATCTGGATAGATATCTCGAAATCCATAAATGAAATTTGGCCCATGGTGCAAATCATGTTCGAGCAACATGATCTGGTGTTAAAGAGTAGGCAGGCCATTGACATGATAAGAACAGAGTTGGGTGAGATGCCCTCGACAGCCAACGAGATCATCAAGTTTTTGAATTCAAAAACCAAGGAAGAGCTTGAGGACCTAAAAGTTGAAGACAGGACATAAACTATCCTTGAAGTCAAAAGAGTGTTGACTAAAAAGGGATTAATGTTGCAGTTGGAGGAAAAGGCTCAAAACATGGACATTGGAGTTCAGAGATTTTTTAGCAATATTGAAGACTTATAGAAAAAGGGTCTTCCTGATCTACGTGTCCTAAATGATAAATTAATGACTTTGTCCGATTACAAGCAAAATATCGTCACCATGGCCAAAGACAGTTCCAAGTTTTCAGGGATATAGGGCAACATCACGGGCAAAGCGTTCTTGGAGACTCTGTAGCATGACCTCAGCATACAACATGAAATCAGGTACATCTTCCTCATCAAGCCGACTTTTGCTAAATACACCGAGATGGACAAAGTCTACCGCCGACTATTGAAAGTTACCATCCCAAGCACACAAAGATGGGATGAGTTGTGCGAATTGATTGAGTAAAGGTAAAGACTCATCTAGCTCAACGTCCAAAACATTTAAAGTCATCTAAATGACTCACCAATGGTCTTCCCCAAAATCAGCATGAGAGATTTGACACATCATCATCAGTTACTACATTTTTGCATCTTGTTACCTAGTTAGTTAGACTCATAATCTATCACATCCTAATCATTAATGACAGGGTCGTTTGTAACTTTTATTATAAATATTTCCAACTTATAAGTATTGAGGGTTGTTGATCTTTACGCCCAATCAAGCTCTAATCACTATAATTTTTATCAAGAGGTTATTCCAGTAATACAAAGAGAAGTTTCATAGGATTCCTGTGTGTTAATTGTTGGTGAAGTTTCCTCTGTTTGCGTAAAAGTTTTTCCTTCTTACTTATCATATTGTCTTTCTAAATCTAATCTTTAAAAGAAGTTATAGTTGCAGAATTTGCCATTGTGTACTCTGTTCTTAATCTTTTATAGATTTAAATGTTTTTTCTTCTAATGTTATAACAAAGAAATTCTTAAATTCTTTTTCGTTTTAACTGATATCTCACCTTTTTCAGCAATACACCATTTTATTCCTAAAGAATCCAACATTAACACTATCTCACCCTGTAAAACGAATCTTATAAAAGTTGTCTTTAACCTATATCTTTTTAAAATAGACCCCATAGCCCAATGGAAGCATAAGTGATATTCAACCATTTCATTTAAAAACAATGCAAACAACTCGGTTATATTCTTTCTAACTAGCCTAAAATCTTGAAAATCCAAACAAATCTAAAACTCGCAGAGAGATCCCTCTCTGAAATTGGTAGGGCTAGCTCCCAATTTCGAAGAGGTTGGTTAAGGTTACCTCTGATAAATTTCTTCTTACCTCACAACAACCTCTGGGAATTTACAGAGTGATAACACAACCAATAAGGCCCCCTTATTCAATGGAACAAACTTTGGCTTTTGGAAGGTTAGAATGAGAACCTACATAATGGATTTACGTGAAGATGTTTGGGATGTGGTAGAGACTGGTTATGTAAAGCCAGTTGTACTAGATAATAAGGATGACAAGCTAGAATTTAGCTTCAACGATAAGGCTATGAATGCTATTTTGAGTGGGCTTGCAGAAGCAGAATTTGTAAAATTTATGCACTTAGAGTTTGCCAAAGAAATTTGGGACAAAATCATTAGCAGTTATGAAGGTAATGAGAAGGTAAAGGATGCCAAGCTTCAAACCTACAGATTACAGTTTGAACAACTAAATATGAATGAGGATGAGACAATTAATACATTTTTCTTAAGAGTTGAGGAGATTGTGAATGCCATGAAAGGTCTTGGTGAGACGATTAAAGACGTATTATTAGTTCAGAAGATCTTAAGATCTTTGCCTGATAGATTCAATCCAAAAGTTTTTGCAATAGAAGAACTGAATGATCCTAAGACTCTGTCTATTGATCAACTCCTAGGAACTCTAACTACTTATGAAATGAGGATTAGTAAAGATAAATATACCACTAGAGAAGCATCATTTAAAGAAGATAATAATGAGGATTCTGAGCCTGATGAAATTGAAGCAAAATTTGTGAGAAGACTAAAGAAAGGATCATGCAAGTACCAAGGCAAGTTTCCCTTCAAATGTTTTAACTGTGGAAATATAGGTCACTTTGCATCTAAGTGTCCAAACAAGAAGAAGGACCAGAAATATGAAGGTGAAGAGAAGTACAAATCTAAAAGATTTGATAAAAAGAAAAGTTTATGTGTAAACAATGATGACTCTTTAGAAGACATAGATAGTGACTCTTCCTATGAAGATAAGGTAAATGAATTCATGCTTATGGCCAAAGAGGATTATGATAATAAAATCATAGGAAGTGATGCTAATTATGAAGAATATGTGGTTGACTTGGAAGGAGAGTTGATCAGTGCTTTGGAAGAGATTGATAGACTCAGACTTAAGAAGAGAAAGCAAAAACAATTGTTGATACAGTTCGAGAAAGGCAGTAAAAAACCGTGGAATTAGAAGAGGCAAAGAAAATAGAGGACATTCTGAAACAAAATTTATCAGAGAAGAAGGCAAGATGTGAAGCTCCGAAAGAAGAAGTAGTGAAAACTAGAAAAGAGTTGGAGAAGTTTCAAGCCTTGTATCACTAGAATTTGTCAAGTATCAAAGCCTCAAAAGGATTATCCACCATTTTGAATCAGCAAAGGAATCCAAAGTTGAAAAATGGGTTGGTTTATGAAGAGGGATCAAGTAGTGGTCAGCCAAGCAACAAAGAATCCATCAAGTTTGTCAAATCTACAACCAATGACAACATCAAACCTCCAAAAACAAAGGAAGATAATCAACCTCCAAGGAGGAGTAAAGAAAAAGCTGCCAGAACTGAATCTGTAGAGAAAATAAATAATACACCCTTTGCTCAAGGAAATCATAAGCATGGAAGAAATCGACCTGCTCAAAGAAGATAGCCATTTTCTAGGTACAAAGATTTTTTCTATGGATATTGTTTGTACTGTTATAACTTTGGCCACAAAGTTGTAAATTGTTCCCTAAGATTTAGACATGAGAAATTAAGATACCCAAGGAATAAATATCTACCACAACAAAGAATGAGAAAGCCAAGTAATAAACAACCACATATTGCAAATTGTCAAATTAAGTTTAGAGACATGCAACTGAGGAGGTCAAGAAATAATGAACAACCAATGAGTAGACAACGTTACACCAATCACTTTGACCTATTGAACAATGAGATCGAATGATATAACTATCATAACTTTGGTCACAAGGCTGCACATTGCCATATGAAGAATTACAAAGTAGATCCAAGTATAAAACCCTTAGGTAGAAATGCCAGCACATGGAAAAACAAAGATAGTGAAAAATGTGGTCTAGTACTTTTAGCTCAAAAACAAAAATACCCCAGGTATTTAGACAATGTATGTTCCAAGAACATGACTGGAGACAAGGAAAAGTCTTTGTGTATAAGTAAAAGTGAAAGGACATATAATAATGTTGATATTGAATCCTCCCCTACAAGAAAAGAAGAAGACTCAGATACAATAAAAGAATGTTTTGTTAGCATTTATCCCATGGAAGAAGTAGAAGAAAAATCACGTCATAAGTTGGAAGCATAAGTTATGAATATTAGAAAGAATTTTGAGAAGTCAAACACCCAAATCAAGTTCTTGAACAATTCCATGTTCCTGGATGAGATCTTGGATAGTCAGAGATCACCAAATGACAAATCCAGTCTTGGATACAACAAGGAAGAAATCAGTACTCCTAAGAAACCTGATGCAAGTCCTTCATTTGTAAAGGGTGAAGGCAATTCTAACATGGGTCCTTCATTTGTAAAAAGAGAAAGCAGGTATGACTCAGGTTCTTCATGTTCAAAGAATGAAAGCAATACTACAATATTTAGAAGATCAGATCAAGAAAGACACCCAGAAGCTACTCATACACCTCAAAGTAAGTTTAGAAGAGATACAACTTCATGGATGAATCAAAGGAGGTATGAGAGTGTTTGTAACGGTTATTATTTTTCCTTGTGATGAATATGGTCATAAAATGCTTGGATTGTAGGCATCATAGAAGAAAAAGGAAGTTGTTGTAATAGAAGATCAGAAAACAAAGTTCAAGAAATCAGGACACTCATAGATGTGGATAGCAAAGACTGAACCCTGAACATGAGTGATGTTAATTATTGCAAAAATAATTGCAGTCATGTGGCAAGCATAGTATAAACTTTCTTAGACGTCTTTAGAGAAATGTACAGTAATGAAGCATCTTGGATAAAGACGGACACATTTGGTTAGAGATCGATGAAGATCACTGGGCAGATCCAAGGGTTGTTTGAAAAATATGAGCTACAATTGCGCAGTGTTCCAGTAGGACAGCGACATCCACAGTAACAAAATTCTAATGTACTCAAATGATATAGATGACATCATGTCGAGATATTAAGAGGAAAGACCTTGTCATAAAGAGCTAATATTTTACAAAAGGGGGAGAGAAGTCAGAACCATAGAGAGAAGAGTGACAAGGGAAGTCATTCAATTATGACAAGAAAAGGTTGATGAAGGAGTCCCAGTAAGAGAGATGAACAATATTGAGTATAATACAGAGGACACAGCTGAAGATGAAGATGAACAGGTCCAAGAATCCATTATTTCATTCCAATACCAAGCACATCCCCATAAAATACCATTTTTCTGAGAGAGAAGGTCACCAATAATATTGTTCAAGTTCATTACATTCCAACCACAGAACTAATTGAAGACATATTTACTAAACCCCATTATCAACCTAAGAGAGTCCATCCTGTCAGGGGGAGTATGTGTTGGTTGAATATCTGATACCTCCGCAAAGTACTACAACAACTCAGGGGGAGAAATTTTTCTTTGACATTGATGTCAAAGGGGGAGAAAAGGAGTGGTCTGGATGTTATAGTTGGAGGTCCAAGTAGAATAGCGTAGCCTGTCAGGGTTGCCATCAATGCCAAAGGGGGAGATTGTTGGCATATTTATAGGAAGAGTGTGGTTTTCATTGATGGAAAGAAAAGAAGGCAAAGTAGAAGGAAGCATAAGCTAAGGAGGAGGAGTGAAAAATATGCAGAGATCAAAGCTCAGAAGAGATAGTGCTTTTCACTTTCCAGAAGTGAAGCCGAGGTCCAAGAGAAGGAATCGCAGGAGGAGAAAAGGTCGAGAACTTTGAACACCTAGAAAAAATTCTAAGTCAAAGAGATCATAAAGCTCAGGAGGAAGAATGACAGTGGCCATTGGATCACCAATATCGAATACTCGATGACCGTTAGATCAATGCCCAGTCACCAGAGGAAGCACAAAGGAGAAGTACAAATTTGATCCATTGGATCTAAGCACCGAGGATCAACAGTCGTTGGATCCAGAAATAAATGCACAAAGGTTAAGACTTTGGATGAGTGTAGGAGAGTGGACTTGTCAAAGTCCCGAAGTAAGAAGGGACCGTCCATCGTCAAGACTGACAGGTGGCACACGATCCTTAACTCTAGAGAAAATCACTTCGAGGATTTTTCAGTTTGAGACTTGAAAAACCTGAATTCCGAAGAGTTGGAGAGTCGGAGTAAACGACAGTTGTCAGATCAGTTTGAATTGGAAGGACATGATAAGATAGAAACACAACATCGCATAAAGATCGAGGCGTCGATATGAGAACATGATCGATGAACAACGTTTAGTTCGTGTCTAAAAGTTGCAAGGAGGTTATTGTTCGGTGATTCTCACTTTGAAAGAATTGGCAACTTGAAAAGTCAAAATACCCGGAGTCCCGAAGTGAATGAGGATCCACGTCAGAAAGACTACGTCAACAAGGACATGTGGCACAATCAGACAATGACAAGTGTCAAGTTGATTCAACACTTCAGGTACATGCATATAACAAATCTGAGTGACACGTGGTAGCTATTAGGCTCATGACACATCATCAAGTGACATAAGTAAGTGATGTCACTCTGGGAGATTTACTTCGATATTTTTACCACCAGCAGATGCCCTAAGTCCCAAAGTCTTGAATGCTGAAGTCCTAAAGTGGATACAAGTCATCCGATATGAAGATCACTTCAAATGCATTATTAACCGTTGATATAGTACAGTGGAAGTACAGTGTAAGTGGAAATGTTAACTGACAGCAAGCGGTTTCCACTGCCTATGACTTATTCAGCAGGTGACCACTCTAGAGGAGAATGAAGAAGCGACCAACTTAAAGTTTTGAAGTGTCGAAGTCACTTATGATCATTGATTGTGCAAGAGGGTACGTTTCAACGGATCGTGAACTCTGGGCAAAACTACTCTGGGAAAACACGAAGGAGAAAGGTTTGATATTGTCGAAGGCCGAAGTCTCGAAGAGGAGGATAGTCATTCGATTAAAGAGGACATGCATGAGTGGATTGTCAGCTTTGGAAAAAAGCAAAGGAAGGATGAAGGAAAGTTGAGAGTTGAGATTGTCAAACCCCAAATACCTGAAGGGATTGTGACCATCGATCCAAAAGGGACACACATCGTTGGATCATGGAGTCCGGGTGAAATTCTTCAGGAGCAAGCAGAGTTTGAGAATTGAAAATCCTGAAGCTTGAAAAAAGAAATCGATCTCATCCGTTGGTTTGGAGGGCCACATGTCACCTGATCATTGAAACTAAGGATCGTGCATGGACAGAGGAAAGAAGGAAAGAAAGGAAGATAGATCAGAGCCATTGATCAAAGAATCACCAGAAAGATCGTGATATCGATGGTCCCGTCACATTGCGGGGCCAGAACATGCTCAGGCCTTAATTTTTCATGAGTGGGCCGCAATCAAAACCATGGTTTTGGAGAAAGGACATGTGGAGGCTCATAGTGAATTGTGGGGCGAAAAATGGGTTTCCCTCAAACCGCCTATGGACGCACCCACAATCATGTGGTCACGTGAAGTTCATAGCCCAAGGTCATATCGTGAAAAGGATCTAGCACTCACTAAACGAAGCTTGGGAAGCACCTTTATAACAGACATATGGTCACAGCCATAGGTCACGTGAAGAAAGGGGCTTAGAAGACAAATAAGCCATAATTGACTAGTTGTAACTGCCAGAACAGAGTGATTGTATCGGATAGAGAACTTGAGGAGTTGCAGGGTGATCACCAGAGGAGATGAAGATTCTCAAGGTAAATTCTAGTGGAATGAAGAATGATCATATAGACAATTGATAGATGGAAAAGCATCAAAGTCTGTAACTGCAACAGAGAGCATAAGATCAACTGTGACAAAGAAGATGAAGTGTCACACTGCCTAAGAAGGAAAATAATCTTAGGATAAGCCATTGATGACGAACAGACTTGGTATAACCACCAAAAAAGATGATGAGTTGTATGGATTATCTGGCAGAGGACTAGGCATGATAAATATATGCATAACAGAGAAGAGATAGTTTTTTTTGTTGAGAATGATTCATGCGGGTAGAATCATGTTGTTTGCAGGATATGAAATGCACAGAAGAGGCATAGCGCATAGAATGGAAATAATACATGAAGCATAAAGTGCAGAAGAAGAAAGGAACATAAATGCATATGTAAGAGAGGAAGAGAAATCTGAGGTGTGCATACAGAGACACAACAGAAGATCAGAAAGCTTAAGAAGATGTGAGCAGGAAGACACTGATGCAGGTAGAGAAGAGCAGTGTAGAAGAACAGTGATGAGACTGGTAAGCCATTGATAAATACTGTATCACTGTGATAAATTTATGAGAAGCAAAGATTTATATTTCAGGGTGGTAGGGAGATTCTAGGGAGGATTGTTGTCCTCAGAGTTTCAAGTGGGTTCTTGAACACAGGGAGTTGTAGCTTCCATCTGGTTGTAGCCAAAAAATCCAGGGTGGAAGGGTGGTGCAAGGGAGAACTATTGTTCTCTATTATACAAGTTGGTGCCTGTGTAACTGGAATTTGGTGCTGGAACACTCAAGGAGTTGGTGCTTCCTTCTAGTGGGTGCTAAAGAAACCAGGGAGTTGCTGCTTCCTTTTAGTGGGTGCTAGAGAAACCAGAGAGTTGGTGCTCTCAGCAAGTTGTTGCTTGTAAGACATAGGTGGTAGCCTCAAAGGGAGTTGGTGCTCCTAAGAATGATAATGTATAGAAAATAAAGATTACTTATCATATCAAGAAATATCTGTCTCTGTATATTACTTATGGGTTTCCTCAAGAAATATTTGTCTCTGTATATTTCATGTGTGTGATTGATGTTGAATATTATATTTCTTACTTCCTTGCATTATTGTGATCATCATTGAGTGTTCTGTAAAGAGTTTAAAATTGGCATAATTTTTTAAGCACAGTAACAACTGATTCACCCCCCCTCACAGTGACTGCGCTTGTGACCCAATGCTAATGATTTGGGCGCTTATCTGGAGCCTTGAAACTTCGAGCTCCGGGGATTCATAGGTTTCCCTTTTTCCACACATCGCAAACATCACATAACAATGAACTAACAAATGTGGGAAGAATGGTGGATCTACGGTCCACATTCCTTGCTCGGATCTATGGTGGATCAGAGCTTTGGGGACTACGGCTTCAGCGGTTTCCAAAGAACTTTCCAAAAAATCTCTTGGAGTGCCAAATTGGTGAACTTGTGAAGTAGGGTGGATCAATGGTCCATGACATCCCAACATCCAATGGCTAATACCCACTATAGAACTCCCAACTTCGGGGCTTTGGGACTTCGGAGATTCAAAGCTTCAAAACTTCTTCCTTCCATTCCCTTATGAACCATTTCTTTCAGAGTGTCAATTCTCCATAATTCACAATTTGTCACCACACGTCCACTATGACCATTAGGGCCCCACCATCCATGCTCGAGAGGAGTCCCACGTGGAGAAATATTAGAAGCGGACACTTGGCCCACTCAGACGGGTGACATGTGTCACGTTCTATCAGGAATTTCAATCATCTAAAGGTTCTTAACTCACTCACACATGACACACATCCCATGTGTCCACATCATTTCGAGTGACATCAACAAACCAAGTCACTTTGAAACTTCGGCCCTCGATATTTTTTACACTTGCACACTCCAATTCTTCTGAACACTGAACTCTCGAACTTCCTTACCCTCAAAGGTCCACATAGTATAGTTGTCTCCAACTAAGGTGGTGGCACGTGGCATATCTAGGAAAGGTCTACGTCACCACTGGTGACGTCATCCTGCCACACCACTTCTTCTCTTTTTCTTCGGGACTTCGGGCTTCGACGGTTTGTGCACCAGCACACCCCAATTCTCCCAACAGTCGAACTCTAAAGTTATGAACTATCGCGAGATCTACGACTCAAAACCACTTGTGCGTAGATCCAATGGATTTGATCTGTCTTCATCTGATCCAATGGTCAATACTTTGTTGGGTATGTGTTATATACTTTGCACGAGTAGTAGTGTCACATAGTTAGGTGGTTTTTCTACCTCGGGAAACATGTCACATATTTAGGTGATTTTTCAGCACATGGTTTTTTGTCGATGGTTTTCTATTTCCGGTTAAGGAATTAGGGTTGTTGACTAATCCAGGTCATTGGGTTATGGTTTTGGATGTCATTGGCTCCTATATGTATATTTTATTGTAAACAATGTATCATGATGAATGAATATAGAATATGTTGGTTTTTCCGGTTTGGGTTTCCAGGGGAAAAATCTATGTGTAATGTTTGTATTTTCTATTGTATCTTTTCTGTTCTTTTACTGAAAATATGTTTGCATTAAATATTGTACAAGCTTAAAATCTACATTTGGTATCTAAGCTTTGTTGGCTTCAAGGGGACACCTTTGTGGTCAAGGGTTTGGATCGAGACTGTGATAAGCCTTATTACAGTGGGAGATCTGTGGTATTGATTTTTCAGGTGAAAAGAAATGGCAAGCAATTCTAAGATGGAGATAAAGAATTTTAATGGGCAAAGTTTTGAGCTATGGAAGCTCAAGATGGAAAACATTTTGGTGGATAGATATCAGTGGATTGCGGTAGATCTAGGTACTGCACGTACAAGAACTTCAACAAATAATTGGAAAAAGTTGGATCCGAAGGCAAAGAGCACTATCTGACTTTCTCTCTCAGATTCAGTATTACTGAATGTGTTAGAGGAAGCTAAAACCAAGGATTTATGGGATAAGTTGGGGAAGTTGTATGAGTCTAAGTCCCTAGTAAATAAACTATTCCTAAGAAAGAAGCTATATAACCTGAGGATGAGAGATGGACACTCAGTGGAAGAGCATTTGAACGCCTTCAATACTGTGGTAAGTTAGTTAGTATCTATTGAGATTAAAATTTCAAATGAAGATAAATGTATCAGTTTACTGTGTTCTTTACCATAATCATGGGATATTATGGTTGTGGCCATAGGTAGTAATACAACTTCCTTGAATTTTGATGAAGTGGTCTCATCCTTGTTGTCGGAGGAGATGAGATGGAAGAATATGGAAGGACAGAGCACAGACATATTGTTTGCAAGAGGACATTCCCAGAAAATAAATAGATCTAAGTTCTCAAGTGGGAGATCTAAGTCTAAGGGTAGATCTAAATCTCCTGGAAAGTTTGTAAAGGTATGTTGGAGGTGTGGAAAATAAGGGCATTACAAGAAGCAGTGTAGATCCAAAGTTGAGAAAAAGAAGGGATCTGAATAATCTCCTTCTATGGAAGAAAATACCTCCAAGGAAGAAGGAGGGGATGTGTACTTGGATTATTCAAGCACACATGCATATCATTAGGCATGGTTGGTTGACTCTAGTGCATCCTTTCATATGACTCCCCACTGGGAGTGGTTCTGCGGATATGAAAGGTATGATGGAGGTAATGTTTTCTTAGGTGATGATTCGACAACTAGAATCATAGGACGAGGAAAAGTCAAGTTTAGGATCATATATGGAAGGATTAGAAAACTTCTTGGTGTTCTGCACATACCAGGTTTGGATAGAAATCTGATTTATGTAATAAAAATGGACGATTCAGGGGTAAAAACAATATTTGAAAAGGAAACCTGCAGGATGGTTTGAGGAGAAACGGTGTTGCTGAAGGGAGTTCGATTTGGAACTTTTTATAATATCCAAGGAAGAACTATTAGTGATGGGTGTGATAGTTCCATTGTTCATGATATTGGAGTTGAAGAAGAAAGAACTCCTACAGTCTCTGGAGAAAAGGTTATGTCGTGGCATCAAAGATTGGGGCATATTGGAGAGAAGGGTCTTCGACTACTACATGGTAAAGGTATGGTTGAAGGTATGTCTAAATTCTCTCTAGATTTTGATTTTTGTGAACATTGTATGTATGGGAAGAAGAATCGGGTAAGATTCCCCTCTGGTGCAACGAGGGCAGAAGGAATTTTACAACTAGTTCACAGTGATGTTTTTAGACTTCTGTCGGTCCCATCATTGGGAAAATATATGTACTATGTCTCATTTATAGATGAATTCTTGAGGAATACTTGGATATATTTCCTCAGGAAGAAATATGAAGTCCATGATAGGTTTAAAGATTTTAAGGCTCTTGTTGAGAATCAAACAGAGAAAATAATTAGGGTGTTGAGGAAAGATAATGGAGGAGATTTCTGTGGGAATGAATTTGAAGAATTTTGTAAGAAGTGTGGTATATCAAGGAATAAGACTACCCCATATACACCTCACCAGAATGGAGTTTCAAAAAGGATGAACATGACGCTGATGGAAAAACAAGGTGCATTCTTAGTGGTGTCGGGTTAGGGAAAGAATTATGGGTAGAGGCAGTGGGTACTTCATGTTATCTAGTCAAGATATCACCCTCATCAGTGTTGGATGACAACACTCCACAAGAGGTATGGACTGGTAAGGAACCTTCTCTCACACATCTCAAGGTATTTGGTTGTGATGCATATGTTCATGTTCCAAAGGAAAACATGAGTAAGCTATATAAGAAGGCTGAAAAGTGTATCTTTATTAGATATAAATATGGTCTCAAAAGTTATAAGCTTTGGAACCCATAAACTAAGAAGGTAGTGTGTAGCTGAGATGTGGTATTTAGAGAAATGAAGGATGTTATTAAACATGAAGTCCTACCAAGTAAGGAATAACTAGAGAAAATAGAGTTTGATTTAAACGATGATGAATCATACTCTACAGAAGAAAAAGAATCAGAAGAAGAAGATCCTCATACTCCAATATTGAGGGTATCAGTTTGAGAAAGAAGGCTACTAGAAAGGTATACTCCATCTGATTTCTGTTCAAATTTTTCTTTTTCTATTACTGATGATGATCCTAGAAATGTGAGGGAGGCAGTGGATTCAGAAGATGGAAATCTTTGGAAAAGGGCCATGGACGAAGAAATGACATCTTTGGATAAAAATGAGGCTTGGGATCTAGTGGAGTTTTCGACTGGAAGAAATCTCATTGGAAACAAATAGGTATTTAAAAGGAAGTTGATTGCATAAGGAAAAGTGGAGAAATACAAAGCTCGGTTAGTAGCAAAGGGTTATTCCTAGGTTGAGAGAATTGATTTTGGTGAGATTTTTTCTCCTGTTTCCAAGTTAACCTCTATAATATTAATGTTATCTATTGCTGCTGCATTTTATTTTGAATTAGAACAGATGGATGTGAAGACGAAATTCCTACATGGGGATCTGGAAGAATAAATCTATATGAAGAAATCGGAAGGTTATGCTCTAAAGGGAAATAAGGAGTTGGTATGCAAGATGCCAAAGTCCCTGTATGGTTTAAGAAAATCACCAAGGATGTGGTATCAAAAATTTGATACTTACATGCTCGGACTTGGCTTCACAAGAAGCAAATAGGATCACTGTGTGTATTTTAAATTAATTGGTGATCATTTGATTTATTTGGTCTTGTATGTGGATGACATTTTGCTGATAGGAAACAACAAGGAGATTATCCAGGATGTGAAAACTCAGTTGTCCTCTAAATTTGACATGAAGGATCTCGGTGCTTCAAATTTCATTTTGGGCATGGAAATTAAAAGAGATCAAAAAAAGAGGAAACTCTGGTTAAATCAGAGAAAATATGTCGAGACAATATTGCAGAGGTTTAATATGCAAGAATGTAAACCGTTCAAGGTTCCTATTCCCGTTGGGGTAAAATTATCTGTGGATTAGTGTCCCAAGAAATAGGAAGAGGAGGAGGACATGTCTCGTGTTCCATATGCGAGTGAAATTTGTAGTTTGATGTATGCAATGGTCTATACTAGACTGGACATTGCACATGCAGTGAGAGTTTTGAGCAGGTATAAGTCAAAACTAGGAAAGGAGCATTGGACAACAGTAAAAAGGGTTTTCAGGTATTTCTGTGGCACTGCTAGCTATGGATTGTGCTACGAAGGAAGACAGAGATTGGACAAAGTGGTGGATATACATGGCTTTGTGGATGCACACTGGGCTAGAGATCTGGATCGTAGGAGATCTATAAGTGGGTATGTGTTTAACCTATTTGGAGGAGAAATAAGTTGGATGAGCAAAAGACAGGTTGTAGTGGCACTTTCAACAACTGAAGTTGAATACATGGCAACCACTCATGCAAGTAAGGAAGCAGTATGGTTACAAAGATTGTGTTCGGGTATTGGGTTGGTACAACAAGCTATAAGGATAGATTGTGACATCCGGAGTGCAATTTTTCTAGAGAAGAACCCGACTTATCATTCAAAGACAAAGCATATCGATATTCAATATCACTTTGTGAGAGACATGATTGAAGAAAAGAAAATATTGTTGATGAAGGTGGATACTTTGAAGAATGTTGCAGATTCATTAACAAAATCCGTGAGCATTGAGAATTTCTCTTGGTGTAGAGGATCCATGGGCATTACTGCCTTGGATTGTTGACTATGTAACCCTGTAACCCCCTATATGCAAAGAAAACAACAAGTGGGAGAATGTTGGGTATGCGTTATATTCTTTTCACGAGTAGTAGTGTTTGCATTGCACAGGGGGGTTTGATGAGGGGCCACTAGGGGGGTTTGAGGGGGGGCCGCAATGCCATCGAATTTTTTTTTTCTGCCTCAGGAAACATGTCATATATTTAGGTGGTTTTTTGGCACATGGTTTTTTATCGATGGTTATCTATTTCTGGTTAAGGAATTAGAGTTGTTGACTAATCCAAGTCATTGGGTTAGGGTTTTGGATGCCACTGGATCCTATATGTATATTGTATTGTAAATAATGTATCATGATGAATGAATATAGAATATATTGGTTTTTCCGGTTTGGGTTTCCAGGGGAAAAATCTCTGTGTAATGTTTTTGTTTGTCATTGTATATTTTCTGTTCTTTTACTGAAATTTTTTTTGCAGTAAATATTGTGCAAGGTTAAAATCTACATACTGCCCCCCCAGAATCTATGGTGTAGATCCTTTTTGAGACTTTGGAACTTCGATATTTGGCCCTTTTTACTTTTAGTCTTATAACTTGTAAACCTTGTCGAAGTTGCGAATTTCGAAGGACTTGCAGCTTAACCCTCCTACACCTTTCTCCAGATCTAACAGTTGTGAAGGATCCTCCTTCTCCCAAATATATCCTACGACCCAACACCATGAATGTTCTAATTTCTTTCTCTGTGGCCATTTCTTAAACTTGTTACACCTCCTGTGTTTCTAAACACAGTCCAAGTGTTCTTTCAACGCCCTTCTGGCACTCTATACATCAAAATTATTTGGACTTTCTACTTTGAATATCTCGTTCATGGCCCATCCAGGTTTTGGGTAGAAACCATGGGCTCTAAACTTGAATTTTGTCCATTTTGACAACAATTCTTTTCCAAAATTTTTGTTTCAAATTCCACTAACATGGCCCATCCAGGCTCAGTGTTGAAACCATGGCTCTGATACCATTTTGTAATGTCCCTAGCCATCGGAAGGCCAGACAATGTCACTTCCTAGATGTCTCTCTTAGCTCTGATACCATTTTGTAATGTCCCCAGCCACCGAAAGGCCAAGAAAAGTCACTTCCTAGACGTTTCACTTAACTTTGATATCGATTTATGAATTTATATCCATGCATAGTTATCTAATGCAAAGTAACAACTATAGCATTTTGTTCGTGCCACTTATTCATGCGGAAATAATCATTAAAAACATAATGAAAATATATGCATACAGACGACATATTCTAACCATACACATATTAATGCAAAAATAATAGTAAGCCTACACATACAACATATATGATATATCCAGGCATTGCTCATCAATTATAACACATGTACAGTTACACAACATACAATCAATAGAGATTTAGTACTTATCTTTCAATAGATGACCACCAACTGCGTGCATACCTTCCATGAACCTCCCAGCCTTAGACCATGTTGCTCATCATGCTCAATAGTGGGTCACCCCTGAGATGGAACTAAAATCCACTGGGAAAGGGATTCCTAGGCTTGGTAAGGGCAACAAGAAAGTCGCACAAGTCAACAGGAAGGATTATCTCCCAAGTCCATCTCATACTAAAAACCTACATCCTCGCATTCCCCACATGCATGTCCCACCCTAGGAAGTGTGCCCCTTCTCTGCTCAACAGTCCTTTGGCTGCCCCACTTCCCTTCCAGGGCTTCAGCAATAGGCCAGACAATAATTATCCGAGCACTATAGCTGCAGTTCGGCTCCCTCTAGGAAATCACTTCCCCAACAACCTCTCTCACCTGGAGAGAGTTGCTTGCAGTCTTGACAACCTGCTTCTTCAGTCCACGAGCCTGAAAATTGGCCTCTTCAAAACACAGGCCTGACAACTTGCTTCTCCATTCCAACTTCTAATTCAGATCCAGTAAGGTGATGGCAACAACAAGGTTCAATAAAGAACGGACGATGGCAACAAGCCACACTCAGTCCAGGAACTGCATGGGATGCAACAACCAACGTCGGATGCAACAACCAATAGTTAAGACACAACACGACTCAGGAAGTTACAGGGTGTGTTAGGATTCACAGGAGACAGATGAGATAACTCAAGTAAGACGAAAATTTCCCAAGGTGTGTGCTAGATGCAGAGGCGACAATGGAGAAAAAGGTTCACTGTGTGAATCAATGGTGACTCAAGAAGGATGGACGACTTGAAATAATTGTGAGGGATGTGAGGATGGAGAGACTGGTCCAAAGTGTGATGATGGGGAGCCACCCAAGAATGGTGAAGGAACATGAGAATGGGAAGTGAACCCCCAATGAGATGGCTTTCCGAGCTATAAATTCATGCACCCAGGTCAACACATGTCTTTCTAAAGCTGCATGAGCTCCACTTAGAACTCATTCCCTCTCTTAGAAACTTAGGACAACACAACTTATGTCAACCACAACCTTTGGGAAATAATAATAAAACATTATTCCTTTAGAGGTAATCCCTCTAGCTTATCCCCTATGCCTAGACACTTATCCCCCTCCCTTACCCTACCTAGTGGAGCATAGCCCCCCATAACTCTTTCTTCATGGTCGGTCTACACACAACAGTGTAATTTTATTAATGATATGTGTATTTACATATGCAAAAATCAGGCTCATTGGCCTTAAGCATCTAGGCTCTCTGGCCTAATAAACATATAAGTCTTACATCTTATAAACACTTGGCTCACCAGCCTATAAACATAATTACAATTCAGCAGGGGCTCAACCTTGGGGTGTTACACCCTTGTTGCCACAACTTCAGTGATAATTTCATGCACAACGTTTTAAACTTATGCAATCCTTATAATTCTAATGAGGTAAATACAATGTTTTAAAAAAACAGTTTTATGATTATATTAAACCGTATTCTCGCGTTATGTTTTAAAATAAACAATGATTTACAATTATGACAAGTCTAACATTTAGAATGTACATCATTCTAACTTTAATTATTGAAAGACTAATTGTTTATGATTATAATAAACTGTGTTTTAACTTTTAGTTTTAAATAAACAATGTTTTATAATTTGTTCAATATTTATAATTCGAATGATGTATAAACAATGTTTCACATAAATTATAATGATAAATTGCGTACAAGATTGTATAAACTTAACAATGCCAGGTTTATCGTGATGTATGAAGTTATAATGATGTATGATGTGAAATGATGTACAACCCTTAATGATGTAAAGTTGTAAGTAGGTAAAACTTATAAGGATTGTAAGGATTTAAGGATGCAAAGGTTATAATGAAGAAAAAACTTTAAGATTGTAGGGTAGAAAGATGTGTACACAGTTTTAGTTATTAATTAGTCAAACCTCTACTTTAAAAATTGTGAAGTTATAATAATTGTAGTTATTGTTTTTGTTGTCCTGATGTATGTGTTGACTATAAGGAGGACTCATGGATTTATAATGAAGAATGTGTTTTTGACTAATGAATATCCCTTGCACAATGGATTGTATATCGCTTCTTGTGCCATGGAATTTATTAACTGATGATTGATTAAATCAGGCGTCTGGGATTAAGTAGATTTGCGCCTCAACTTTTGTCAGTGCTAGATAGATTTAGTATTTTAGTTCTCTTGCGCGCTTGAAGATTTTAAGTTTTAATGAAGTATTGCTTAATGTTTAGATTTCTCTATTGCGTGTGTTGGAAGGTCACTAATGATTTGTTGTTGTTTATTTATTTCTTGTGCCATGAAAAATGTATTGAACGAATTATTGTTATTTCTTGCTCGCCATGGAAGTTTATGTTACTTATTTTGTGGTTCATAATGTTCGCCGCCGAGTTGTGATGCTTGCTTGTAATGTTGGCATTGCCTTATAAACAAGCAAACAAAAAAAAAAATTGTATGTGTTGTGTCGCTTATTTTCATAACGGAGGGGTTCATTACATATGGTATCAGAGCCGGTTCGACTCGCTACTTGGGATCATTACGACTTCCATTGATTAGAAACTTGATTATAAAATGTCGTTAATTAAATTGATTTGTATTTGCACAGATAATCATGGTTAGAGGATGCCGCAGAGGCAAACAAAGGGGTGCTAGGGGAGGAGGTGTGACGCCTCCAGTAGAATCCACGCTCGAGGGGTCTAAACCCCAAGGAGAAGAATAGGTTGTCGAACAGGAACAGGTAGTTTTGGGAGATGTGGTTGGGTTGATGAGGTTCTTTCAGAGGATGTCAGAGGCCCTGATCAACCATTTAGATAGAGATGAGGTTAGGGCACCGACACCTCCTGAGGGTCCATTGCGTGCCCCAGTCAGTACTGGTAGTGTTCATCGAGAACTCGCGAAGGTCAAGTTTCTCGAGTTATTTGGTACCATGGATGATGCATCCATCGAGGCACGGTTGGAGAATATGGTGATGTGATTTGCACTTTGCAACTATACCTCCAACATGAAGGTCTACATGGTTGTCTTTCAACTGAAGGGGAACGCTCTTCTATGGTGGAAGATGCTCCTGCCACAACCGAACATGGTCTTCAAAGATGTTTCATGGGAACTGTTCGAGGAACGGTTTCGAGAGAGGTATATTTTGGAGGAATTCATTGAGTGTCAACTCAATGAGTTCAATGCCTTGCGACAGGGAGGTCGTACGGTGCCTGAGTATGAGGCATGTTTCATGGAGTTTCTTTGGTATGTTCCCCACCTGAATATCAAGAAGCGTAAGGTCAACAAGTTTTTGTTCGTCCTTAATGTCAACATTCATGCAAAAGTGAGGATTATGATGCCTCAAAATTTGCATGATGTTGTCCAGAAGGCCCTCATAGCAGAGGAGGAGCTCATCAGCAGGGGTCAGAGTAGGACTCTGACAAGACCGATAGGAAAAACGAGGAACTCAGAGAGGATCCAATTTTACTACACCACAACAATCGACACCTCAACAACATACTCCTTATAGAGGACCACAACACCAACACTAGCGTCGACTGCGGTAGCATAAGTTTAGGCCTGTTCAGTAGAATATACCAGGGTTCTAGGTTAGTGGGCCGTCAACTTCTACTTTAGGTACCAAGAGTACTCGACTGAAGACCGGGTGTTGGACATGTGGGGAGCCACATTACTAGTGGGACTGCCCAGTGGAGAGGGCCAGAGTAGCCAAATTAGCCCAACCCACTACCGTAGGATATTTGGGCAAGGCCCATCGGATTCATGCAACGGTGAATAACCACCAGGCCAAGCACTATTCTATTGTGCTAGAGATGTCAGGTACTATCAATGACCAGACCCTTAGTATTTTGATATATCTAGGTGCTATAAAGAGTTTTATTTCTGGTGTAACGCTAAAAATAATTAAGGTAAAGGCAGTTGAAAAAGATGAGTTTAGCTTTATATAAATTGCTTCAGGAGTAAAACAAAAGGTTGGAGGAAAGGTTATGGGATGTAGCCTTAACCTAGGAGATTTTTTCATGAAGGCCAACCTGTACATCAAGATATTAGGGTCTTATGATGTCGTGATCGGTATGGACTCGCTGGAATTGCATGAGGTGATACTCAATTGTAAGACTGAATGGTTAAGTTTGGTTGATGATGAGGGAGAAAGACGTGTGATTGTAGGAAGGAACCAGGTAATTTCTCTGAGGTTCATCTCTTCCATACAACTTCGGAAGAGCATGTGCAAGGGATGCAAGTTATATGTGATCCTTACGTTAAATGAAAAGGGCATGGCAGAAGGACTAGAAAAACCTCCGATAGTATGAAAATTTGCGGACGTCTTCCCAGAGGAGTTACTAGGATTTCCACCTAAGAGGGAATTGGAATTTACCATCAACCTAAAACCGTAAACTAAATCGATAGAAAGAAATCCTGATCAGATGTCGATCCTTGAGTTACAGGAATTAAAAATGCAACCGAAGGAGTTGTTGGACCTAGGACTTATATGTCCAAGTGTGTCACCATGGGGTGCGCCTGTTATTTTCATATGGAAGAAGGATGGGTCGTAGAGACTCTGCATTGACTACCGTCAATTGAAAAAGGCAACGATCAAGAACCAGTATCTGTTGCCAATGATAGACGATCTGTTTGATCATATGAAGGACAGGACGGTTTTTTCGAAGATCGACTTGAGATCAAGGTATCACCAGTTACAAATCAAGGAGGAAGACATTCCTAAGATGTCATTCAAGATGAGTTTTGGACATTACGAGTTTATTGTTTACCGCTTTGACTGACAAAATCCCCAGGGGTATTTATGATCTTGATGAACAGGGTGTTCCGCGAATACTTGGAAAATTTTGTTCAAGTATTCATTGATGATATTTTGATATATTCTCAGATGATGGAAGAGCACGACGAACACTTGCGCTTGGTATTACAGTTTCTACGAGAGAACAAATTGTTTCGGAAACTGTTGAAATGCGCATTCTATCAATCAAAGATTCATTATTTAGGTCATTTCATCTCCAACGAAGGTATCTATGTGGATCTAGCGAAGGTAGAGTCTATTATGAAATGGCCTATGCCGATGAATGTCCCAAAAGTGCATAGCTTCATGGGTTTAGCGGGATACTATCGACGATTTGTCGAGGGTTTTTTGAAGATAGTCAATTTGATTACAAAATTGCAGAAGAAAAACAAGAAGTTTTTATGGAACGAGAAATGCGCAGAAGCGTTTCAAAGGCTCAAGGAGATGTTGATGACAAAACTGATACTAAAGGTCCCTAAAATGGACGAGGACTTCTTGGTATGCACTGACGCATCCAAGGAAGGCTTAAGAAAATTCTTGATGCAAGACGGTCGAGTGATCGTTTACATCTCAATAAATTTAAGAAGGCATGAGGAGAACTATGTGATGCATGAATTGGAGTTGTTATCCATTGTGTATGGCACGAGAATGTGGAAAAACTACCTTATTGGATGAAAATTTGAACTAAAAATGGACCACTGTGGTTTACAACACATTTTTACGCAAAGCGACTTGAACGTGTAACAAAGGCGTTGGTTGGAATTGCTTAGCGAGTATGATTTCAAGATTACCTACATAAAAGGAACAATGAACAGAGTGGATGATGTGTTTATTCAGATACCACGCATATTTTCGGTGATACCTCTTCAGAAGAATCTACGTGAAAATATTCTAACCATACAATGCAACATTAACTGGTATAGGGAGGTTAAGGAATTTATCGGACAAAACACCATGATGGTACCCAAGTTTGAGGGGTTTACTATAGACAACGACAGATTAATGATATTTAATAATTGGATTTACGTACCGCCCAGTGATGATTTGAGGAGTTTGATCTTAAACGAAGCTCATAGAGAAGTGTACATGGCTCATCCAAGAGTCACGAAGATGAGGGCATACCTTAAATCCTTATTCTTCTGGAAAGGAATGAATGTGGACATAGTCCACTATGTGGAAAGATGTCTAGAATGTCAGCAAGTGAAGTCTGAACATAGACATCTGACATGATTACTACAGCCACACGCTATTCCAGAATCAAAATGGGAGGTCATTTCGATGGATTTCATTGTTGGATTCCCATTGACGACAAGGAGACACGACCCGATTTTTTTATTCATCGACACTCTAACAAAGAGTGCTCATTTTATTCATGTGCATACGATGTATCAGGAACATGACATAGCTAGATTTTTCATCAGTGAGATAGTAAGGATGCATGGCGTGCCTAAGAGGATCGATGTTTACAGGACAATTTTGGACTAGTTTCTAAGATTCCTTGGGAACCCATCTTAACTTTAGTATCATGTATCACCCAGAGATAGACAGGTAGACCGAACGAAAAAACCAAATCTTGAAGGATATGTTGTGTATGTACGTAATGGACCAACAAAAGAGTTGGGAAGATTTCTTTCCACTAGTAGAGTTTGCATACAACAACAGTTATCAAGGCACCATTAAGATGGCGCCATTCGAGTTTCTCTACAGGTGACTGTGTCAGACGTCGTTGAGTTAGGATCGGCTTGAGGATAGGGTCCTGGTAGGACCATAAGCGATCCAAGAAATGGAAGATCAATTGAAAACAATAATACAAAGGATCAAGGAAGCTCAGGATCGACAAAAGAGTTATGTTGATGCGCATCATGTTGACCGTAGTTATGAAGTTGGCGATCGAGTATTCTTGTGGGTGAAATCACACAAGAGTTTGATCAAGTTTAGAAAGGATGCTAAACTCTCTCCTAGGTTCGTGGGACCTTTCAAGGTTGTAGAAAGGAAGGGGCCCATGGCCTATCGACTAGCCTTTCCTGATTCTTTGAGGCACATGCACGATGTTTTTCACGTATCTTTTTTGAGACATTATGATAATGATCCTACACATGTGATTGACATGAGTTCCTTGTAGGTATCGGATGAGGGAGCGCTCATGGGGGAAACAATCTACATTTTGTACCATCGCATTTGATAGCTATGACGTTGAACAGTTGATTAGGTCAAGGTCCAGTGGGACCTGGGAGGATGCATATGATATGCATCAACAATTTCCATTTTTGTTTGATAGCTAGACATATAGATATTGTGATATACTTTATTTTGACACTTATATACTGTGAAACTTCGGTACGAAGTTTAAAACAAGAGGGGTGTATGTAACATCTCACTCTTGCGCACACCTGATTGGACTTATTCTTTGAGGACACTTGCGTGCAACYGATATGGTTCATTATATGATTGAATGTTTCAATCATGGATTATGATGACGTTGTGGATCCGATGATATGTTATTTTATTATATTTATATCGACAAGTGATATTGACTGGTTTTTCCTAAGTGTGTAGGAATCTGGACCGATTGAGGATGTCGATGGCATCGATGGACCTCCTTRGACTCTGGATCGATTCAGGGAGTGGATTGTTATGGTTTGTGTATTTTTGTTATTGCATATGTGACACATGACTAGTATATTATGATGATGTTTATAGATCGCTGACATGTTCGTTGATGAATGAAGGTTGACGTTAGCTTGCTAATAAGACTCACATTTGGATTAAAGGGGCCACACACAAAAACCAAATATATTGAGGGAGAGGGGTGGTAGTAGATTTGCCACAACCTACTAGCACTCAAGTTGTGGCTTGAACTATAGGTTAACGATTACCTAGTTTGAGAGGTCCATGATGTCATGAGGGCAGACTGTGACAGTTTCTCACGATGATCCTAAGGGGTGTGCAATAAGGAAGGGTCCTTATTTCTTAATGGCCTTTAGTCTCCCACAAGGTCACCTAATGGAGTATTGACTCCAGTGGTTTGACGTCTACCAAAGTCAGTCAAAAGGCGAGTGGCACCCTTGGAGCATGTAGTGTGTATTGAAGGGCATGTCGGGTAAATAAAACATGAATGCATGAGAGTGGCACCCTTAGAGAACATAGTTCTTCTTGAAGGGAACATCATGATTTTTAACATTGGTGAGTTAATGAACCTAAGTATCTAGAAAACTATGTCTCCTTAGGACTTGATCAGCCTTAAAATGAATGTTGCATGAGTAAAGATTAATAATTATAAAATTTCCCTTAAAAAATAAAATCCCGAGCCTAAAGAAGTTAAAGCCTAGGTCTAAGTAGATATTGAGAACTAAAATTTAATTAAGAAAGTAATAAAGGGGGGAATGAAGAAATTGGGGGTGAAAATTAAATTAAAAAGAAATTTTTTTGAAGGATTAAATTATTTAAAAGATTAATGGGTGGCTAAGTAAAAAACCTGCTAATTTAGAACTTAGACCAAAAAGGGTAAACTTTAATACAAAAGGAATGAGAAACATAATAGGGAATCTAGTCTAGAGAACTTTCTAATTTGAAGATCAACTAGGCTTTAAGAAAGGCGTCAGTCATTAAAAGGAATGTAAGGGAATAAAGGGACATAGACGAGCGTTTTTAGGAATGCTTTAAGGTGGGTGAGAGAAATAGGAAAATTAATTAATTAATTAATTAAATTTCTGGTGCAACTAAGGGATTGGGTGACAAGTGTACGAGGGAGAATTTTCCTAATAATAAATTTGATAAAAAGAATATAATGTGTTTTTGGAAACAAGTCACTTAGAAAACTCTATAAAAGGAATGGCGAAGGAGGAGAATGGATCACGTCTAGTGTGTGTAAGGTTATGCTGCCATATTTTACTCTTGACTGATTTTTCTTGTGGGAGTTGGGACACCCAGTTCGAATAACGAGTGGTAGCTCGACCTTGCAAGGTGAGCTGGGAGCTAGTTTTATATGGTTTGTGTGTGTGGCCCCTTTGCGGATTGGGGGACTCAGGGGGAAGAAGAGTACCCCTAGAATTGGTTGGGAGGTACCAGTGATGTCTCAATGATTAGCAAACGGGAGCGAGGAGGATAGCCACGGAGCGAAGAGGATCTCTAGTCGTCGAAGACATCAACAAGCCAACATTGGTTACAGTAATCCTGTTTAAGATGTTATTGTATTAAAATTTATTTTTATGCTTGTATGGTCATGGTATTCCGATGACGATCTCATCATGCTGATTTTTCTTTGCATATGTCCAGTTATTGCGGTTCTATTAGATTGATTCATTACAAGTTTTGGGTAACTATTATATTCTTATATTTGGAAGGTAGATAATATGTACTTATAATGATTGATATAGCCATATAATTTGTTAGTTCTGAACTTGACTGCATGCTCATATGAATGTCGATCACGCCTTTTCTTAAAATCTAGGTGTGAATGTTTACGCATATATTTTTTATCTTGCCTTGTTTTTCATTTTATTCAGAGCTTGAGTGCATGCACCTGAATTTTTGTCACACCATTCCTTGATGTTTTAGGTGTGAGTGTTTACACCTGTGATTTTGATTTTATCCTCATGTTATTATTTATTTCTGAGCATCTAAAATAAGTTTAGAAGTACGACCACGACCCCTTTTTATTTTTTATGTCCACTCACTAGATTACGAGACCCAATCAGTTTTACCCTAGTGTTTTTGAGAATCCACTGTGCCTTGGGAGGAGGCTTTGAGATTCTGCCAAGACTTCTCTTCGCCTTCGTCTTGAGGACTACTCTATGTTTTATCCCGCTCTAGTTGCATGTGTTTACACTTAACCAACTTGGTTCCTCCCTTGACTTTTCTTGGTTTTATTTCTCTCTTAACTAGCACTCTCCAAGGGGATTAAATCTCAGCCCGTCTAAGGTTTTTCGCCCAGCTTTGTTGAACCTATTTGTTTTCTTTGTGACGATGTTTAGCCAGCGCCCTTGTCTAATTCATGGCTCAACGATCTCATTGTCTACCTCTATGTTGCTTTATTATTTGTTCCACTTCATGCTTGGCGACGACCTCCATTTGTTCAGTGAAATGCTCTTCAACGAGCCTTGGGGTGTTACAAACTTGCTGCCACAACTTCAGTGATAATTTCATGCACAACGTTTTAAACTTATGCAATCCTTATAATTATAATGAGGTAAATATAGTGTTTTAAACAAACAGTTTTATTATTATATTAAATTGTGTTCTCGCGTTATGTTTTAAAATAAACAATGATTTACAATTATGGAAAGTCTAATGTTTAGAATGTACATCATTCTAACTCTAATTATTGCAAGACTAACTGATTATAATAAATTGTGTTCAAACTTTTAGTTTTAAATAAACAATGTTTTATAATGTGTACAATCTTTATAATTTGAATGATGTATAAACAATGTTTCACATAAATTATAATGATAAATTATGTACAAGTTTGTATAAACTTAACAATGCAAGGTTTATCATGATGTATGATGTAAAATGATGTACAACCCTTAATAATGTAAAGTTGTAAGTAGGTAAATCTTATAAGGATTGTAAGGATTTAAAGATGCAAAGGTTATAATGAAGAATAAACTTTAAGATTGTACAGTTAGAAAGATGTGTACACAGTTGTAGTTATTAATTAGTCAAACCATTACTTTAAAAATTGAGAAGTTATAATAATTGTAGTTATTGTTTTTTTTGTCATGATGTATGCGTTGATTATAAGGAGGACCCCTGGATTTATAACTATGAATGTGTTTTTGACTGATGGAGATCCCTTGAACAACGGATTGTACATCGCTTCTTGTGCCATGGAATTTATTAACTGATGATTGATTAAATCGCACGCCTGGGATTAAGTATATTTGTGCATCAACTTTTGTCAGTGCTAGTTAGATTTAGTATTTCAGTTCTCTTGCGCACTTGAAGATTTTAGGGTTTAATGAATTATTTCTTAATGTTTAGATTTCTCTGTTGCACCCATTGGAAGGTCACTAATGATTGGATGTTGTTTATTTATTTCTTGCGCCATGAAAAATGTATTGAAAGAATTATTTTTATTTCTCGCTCGCCATGGAAGTTTATGTTACTTGTTTCATGGTTCATAATGTTCATCATCAATTTGTGATGCTTTCTTTTAGTGTTGGCATTTCCTTCTAAAAAAGAACAAAAAAAATGTACTTTTTGCGTTGCTTGTTGTCATAACGGTGGGGTTCATTACATTCAAAGGCAAGATAAAGACTAGATGGATGGGGCCAACCAAATAGACACATGCTATGACAATGGCTCAATCAATATTAGACCATAGATGAAGAAATGCTACCCTTCTTTTCAATGGATACAAGCTTAAATTCTATAAGAAACCAATGGAAAAAGAGGAATTCACCATTCTACTTCAAATTCAACAAATAAATGTGGTTGGAAGTGTTGAGAAAATGTTTTCATTGATGTCAAAGTGAATGCGAGTGTGAAAGTGTTGTCATTGATGTCAAAGTGGTTGTAGGTATGAACGGGTTGAACTACAGGAAATAAATCAACTACGATAAATCGTATTTCTGGTAATAATTGTTGAGCTACATGAAGCAACTCAACTACGGGAACTCGGGATTCCAATAACTACATGTTGAAATACAAGAAGCAACTCAACTACATGATTTCAAGATTCTAGTAACTACATGTTAAACTATAGGTAGCAACTCAACTACATGAACTTAGGATTCTGGTAACTACGTGTTGAACTGCATGAAGCAATGGTAACTATGTGTTGAACAAGAGGAATGCAGTATTTTGGTAATGATGTATTGGTAACATTTTAACAACCACTATGTAACAGTTGGCTAAGGAAAGGATGTGATCATGTTTGACTTTGTTAAGATGGGTCCACAACTCGTACAAACAATTTTTAAATAGATTAAGTCGATTTTCTTGAGCGTTGGAGGGAAAAGAACAAATCATGATTTTGTTCTTTCTATCTCATTTCGATCCACACGATTTTAACTTTTTGTTTTTCCCTGTCTTTTTGGGTCCACACAGAATCAACATGATCTCTATATATAACGAATCAATTGATGAGAAGTGGGGTCACTTTGTCTATGATAAAAATGTGAAATAGCTCTGAAATCATCTATTTGGGATTTTAAATCGCAGAGGTGTATTTCTTAAATCCAAGAGGTGTATTTTTGAAATCGCAAAGGTCTTAAATCCCTTGTTTACATTTTGTTTGGGCTTTAAAAATTGCAGAGGTGTATTTTTGTTGAGCTCTGATGGTGTGCAGTGTGATAAGAATGTGAAAAAGGCTCTAAAATCATGTTTCAGGGTTTGTTGGAGGTTTTGGTCATGTAAGACACGAGTATGGGGTTCAAGAATCGCCAAAATGTAATTTTTATTGCAGGTATGTGTGAATAAAGCATGTTTTGAAGTTCTAGGATTTTAAATTACATAAATTGCAAGGCATATTCTCTTCCACTCTAAATTCACAAATTTTGATAATAACAACTACAAGAAAAATAGATCTATAGAAATCACAGCTATAGGAACAACGGAGCTATAGAATCGTAGCTACATGAACAACAAAGCATTGCAACTACAGGAGCAACAAAGCATCACAACTACAGGAACAACAGATCTACATAAATCACAACTACTAGAATAACATAGCTGTTGTCTTTTGTAAAGAAAAGAGTTGTGTCTAGAACAACATAGCTACATGAATCACAACTATAGGAACAACAAATTTTTTGTCTTTCAAAGTAGAGCTACATGAATCGAAGCTACAAGAAAAATAGAGTTGTTGTCTTTTGTGAAGAAAATAATTGTGTTCAGACAAGGTCATTACAGGTAAACAATTGATTAGTTAAGTATGAATTACAGATGGTTAATTCTTTGCATTGCTTATGATGGACTATGTGATGACTAGTTAAGGTGATAAGAAGGAAAAGTGGTTAAAATTTGTGCAATATTGATTCACACCCCNCCCCCTCCCCCTCTCAGTATTGTTGAATATTCCAACAACTAGTATCAGAGTAGGTTCCTTCAAAAAAATTGACCACTGGAAGGAATATCTCTATAGCATACATAGACATGAAAGAAAATTTCTCCAATATTCGAGCACTGTTATTTGATGGAACCCTTCTGGAGAATTATAATGCGAGTATTTCTAATGGCACAAGGGTTTGAAGTCTAGAACATTGTAGTGAACGGATACAAAGTACCAACCACTCCCCCAACATATACAAATGGAAAAAAGGATTATGAAAGTAATTCCAAAGCAATGGATGCTATATTATCTGGTCTTTCGAGCTCTGAGTTTGTAAAATTCATGCATTGTGACTCAACAAAGGATATTTGGGACAAGCTGAAGAACATCTATGAAGGAGATGACAAAGTGAAGCGGGCCAAGCTACAAACACATAGGGAACAGTTTGAAGGATTAAAAATGAAAGAATATGAGGATATTACAACATACTTCCTCGAGGTAGATGAAGTTGTAAATACCATTAGAGGACTTAATGAAGAGATCCAATAATCTATAGTTGTTCAAAAGGTACTAAGGTCACTTCCTCTAAGGTTTGATCCTAATTTTTTCCACTATAGAAGAATCTACCAATCTAAAAAATTTGAAGATGGATGAGCTACATGGAATCCTAAAAGCCTATGAAATGAGGACTAAACAAGAAAAGACATCAAAGCATGAAGCATCATTCAAAGAATCAAAAAGGAAAATCTCAAAAGACACCAAACAAGTGATTCCTCTGAAGATGAATCAGATGCGAAAGAAGAAAACTTTTTTAGGAAGATCAAGAAGGGATCTGGAAAGTACAAAGGTAAGATTCCTTTCTAGTGCTTTAATTGTGGTAGAGTAGGATATTTTTTTGCTAAGTGTCCTTATAAAACTCATAATAAAGAATACTATAGTTTCAAAAGCTACTAAAATAATGGAAATAATGGAGAGAAAAGAAAGCACTACAAGCAAAAGAAAAATATGTATTCCAATGAAGAAAGTAACTCATCTAATGAAGATGGAAGAAACTTAGACTATGTTTTTTTCATGGCCATAAGGGTCAAAGATCAATTATCTGAAAATGAAGAAATAAATCATGAACATTCAGAGGATGAAAGAGAGGTAAATCTTGAAGGTGAACGAATTTGTTCTCTAAGTGAACTAGAGAAACTCATGAAGAAAAATGCATCACTCAAGGAATAGTTAAGAAAATCAAAAGAACAACATTATGAAACCAATGATGAAACTGAAATTATTAGTCTAAAAAGACAGTTGGAGAAGGATAGAAAAATTGAAGAGGTTTTTACAAACAATCTCAAACAAATGGAAAACATTTTTCATGAAAGAGAACATGAAATTGTACTTCTAAGAAAACAACTAGATAAGACAGTTGCACAACTGAACAAAAATCTGAATTTTGAAAAGAGCTCAACAGTCCTAGAATATATTCTCAATATCCAAATATCACCTCTTGACAAAACCAATCTTGGTTATGACAACTGTTGAAACAATGTTGAATAAAGTGTGAATATTATGATACCAGACAAAAAGGAGAAGCCTCAAAGATATGATATTGTGCGTAGGGGTCTTAACCACAGTGTAAATACTAGTAAAATTGTAGAAGATAGTAGAAATAATAAAATTGATCAGTAGAAGTCTTCCCCTTTCCACAACATAAATGTATTTAACAAATTTTCTCCATCAAAGAAGACCTCCCACAACAAGGTATCCAAATATGTTTCTTGGTCACTATTTCTTTTGTCATAATTTTGGGCACAAAGCCATTAACTGTAGGGAAAATACAAGAAATGATCACGTAAGAAATAGAGATGTTTACAAGACTCCCAAGAATGATTTTATGAGAAAAAAATATAGAACATCTCAGGGGTTTGCTGACAGAAATCATAACTCATTTACTCCACTAATGAACTTCAACATTGAATGTTACAAGTGCAACAACTTTGGCCATAAAACACATGAATGCAAGAGCAGATTGGATCCCACTAAACAAAACATGAATGGAACATTCTTCACCAAACATGAGGAAGAAAACACAAGAGTGTGGAAGAGAAAATCATACCATAAAAATAAGGAAGAAAGTAACCTATCCTTACATGCACAAGGAAAAACAAGCCAATGGTATATTGATAGTGGATGTTCCAATCACATGACAGGGGATCAAAGCAGGTTCTTATCTCTCAAAAGAGAAAAAGGAGGAAATGTCACCTTTGGAAATGATGGGTCTGCCAAAATAATTGGAAAAGGAACAATCAACCTTGGAAATGAGAAATCCAAAGAAACAAATGTGTTACTGATTGAAAAAAAGAAGCACAATCTTCTCAGCGTTAGTAAAATGTGTGACCAAGGACTCACTCTTTCCTTTGACTCTAAAAAATGTGAAATAAAAAGTGAAAATTCAGGAAGATTGGTTGCTATAGCATTCAGATATCCCAACAACATTTACATTTTAGATGAAATAAAGGGAGATAAATGTTGCATGGGATAGATTGATCAACTTTGGCTATGGAACAGGAGAATGATACACCTAAACTTTGATAATTTGGTAAAAATTAGCAAGAAGCAGGTTGAAAGGGATATTCCCACCAATGTAAAACCTTTTTATCCTATTTGCAAGCAGTGTCAACATGGAAAAAAAATCATAGTCACTTTTAAAACTAAGGAGCATTCAACCTCAAATCCCTTGCAACTTATTCATACTGATCTTTGTGGTCCAACCAAAACCAAAAGCTTGAAGGGTGAGTCTTATTTTATGTTATTTATTGATGATTATACTAGAATGACATGGGTTTCATTTTTAAAGAAAAAATCAGAATCATTTCACAAATTTAAAGTGTTCAGGGAGCTGGTTGAAAATGAAACTGATCTCAAAATCAAGTGCTTATGATCAGATAATGGAAGTGAGTTTACCACAAATGACTTTGAATTTTTTTTTGAGATGCACATAATCAAAAGACAATTTTTATTAGCTAGGACACCACAACAAATGGTGTAGCAGAGAGGAAAAATGGAATTCTGCAAGAGATGGCCATAATCATGTTGAATGACTCCAAATTGGTAGATATGTTTTGGAAAGAAGTAATACACATTGTTATTCACATTCTAAAAAGAGTATTGTTTAGAACAAACATTGATAAAACACCATATGAGTTATGTAAAGGTAGACCTGCAATAGTCAACTACTTCAAGGTACTTGGAAGTGTTACCCCCATTTTGTGGGATAACTAAGGAGATGATGTCTCGAGGCCCTCAGATTGTAGATATGGAGTGCTGAGAGAATACATGCCTAACAATGTCCACTTTCACATAAGGAATCCCACTCTATCATCACATTTGATCCATTTTCAGCACTCCACCACACTAGCTAGCTTCTGGAAGGAAGATGGGTTTTTCTCCATGTGGTACAAGTCAGTTATTGTGGTAGGTAATCACCCTAATATTTAATGCATTTGAACATGTTGTATTTAAGTTTCTTTTGATTATAGAACACTTGCTTGGACATTATTCCTTTGACCTTTTTTCACGTTGGTGAGTGTAGTAGATTTCCTAGTAAGCGGCCAACCTTTGGGAAAGGTTTGTGACTAGGGGTCCCTTAATGGGTTATCATACCATTCTGAACCATAATTACCAATTTCCCCTCATTACACTCCCATCATATTGTCCTCTTCTAGGCCCTTTGAATTTAGTGTCCCAAGAAGGTCATGTACCTCATTTCATGGGAAGAAGGGGATGAAGGCCCAGAGGGATTGTTGTTGGATAAAAGGTAAGAGCCTACATATAAACCTTCTAGATGCTTCACCAAAGGATCCCCCAAGAAATCAATGAAATGATTCTCTGTAAGAAAAGGGGGGTGTACAAAAATAAATGATAATGAATGATTAAGGGGTTAGTTGGGGGATATGAGGTCTCATTACGAACCAACCTATCATGATCATGGGTATTTAGTAGTATGAAATTACCATCATCTAGTCAGCAAGCCAGGGTAGTGGCTCTCAGTTTCACAACTGAGAGAAAGGGGGTCTCTTCATGAGCCAACCTTCTCATTTCCACGAGGTGCTTGTGAGTGACACTGTCATTATCTGGACACCACATTAGGATAGTTTCTTTCAACTCGTTCCTTAAAACATGAAAGAAATAAAGAATGGCTAGAATATGGGCTTGGAAAAAGTGCATTTCAAACGAAGGTGCCACACACCCTCTACAAAGGCATTCATAAATGAGATAATATGAGCCCTTGCATGTCATGAAACTCAACAACCTATGAAGTATAAACCCCTTCCACATCATCACTCACTACATAACCTTGAGAGACCATCTTTGGGAGAATCCCCTACTTGAGGGCTTTGGTTTACCCAATAGGACTCCTATGACACCCCTCCTATACTTAAACATGGTCAATTGTATAGGTTTTGGAGTATTTGTTTAATTTTATGAGGTAGTTTTGATGCACATGTTTAGGTTCCTTTCTTATTATAAGTGGTTTATACTTTTCATGATATCTTTGACTTGATATATTTGGAGGGTGTACCATTTTGTTTTGTAGGACCTTTCTTGGTCGCCAATTTTGGGAGAACTAGCTTAACTTGGGCTTCCATGGGGCAAGATGCCCATCGGATGGATGCCTAGGGCTCACATGTCAGATGACAGAGATGTGCCTTTGGAGGCCTAGAAGACATCATGACAGACCTAACCTATCCCCTACCTCCCAAATGACTTTCCTAGAAGAGGAAAAACATCACCTCCTTGAGGGTTAACGTCATGAGGGGGGCTAGGGTTTGGTGGTGATGGAGTTGCACATTGGCACTCGGCATATTTTCACTAGATGAGGCATGGAGAAGGATTAAAACATGATGAGGAGGCTCAAATATCCCCAAAAACTTCCACATCTTCTCCAATGACTTGGTTAAGTGCCAAAATGTGCCATAAAGGTGTGGCGTCATCTTGTTCTAGGGTTTCTTTTGTGTAAAAGTGAATTTAAAGATGAATTGTTTAATATTATTTTGATGCAAGGGGTAAGATAAGGTTTGTTAACCCCTTATATTATGTTTTACCATTTCTAAGTGAAAAAAATATGTGTTAGACATTTTGTATAAATACAGATCATGTGAATCTCATTTTAACAGAACTCTCCCATTGTGAAGAGATAAGGAGTGAAATTTTCTCTACCCTTGAGTATTTTTTCTATATTGTGCTATGGTATGGTGTTTCTATGGTTATGGACTTGATGATGATGATGCACTAGCTCTTGGAGGTCATTTTCTAGCTATTTTGGTGGGCTATTGATGCAGGAGCATCATCAATATGAACTTCCATGTTATCTTCATCTCCTGTGGCATTAGTTGGCCACTTTGTTGCAGAATTCAGTTCTGCAGTCTCCCCATTGAGTTGTTGCTCATCTTCCTCCTCTAAAAGATCGACTTCTATCATCTCTTATTGTGTTGGTTCAAATCCAACTCCCTCCAGTTTCTCCCCAGGCTGGTATTCTCTTCCACCTGTCTCCAACTTATCATGTTGGTTATGTCTACTCTGCATATTTATCCTTCTCTCCTGGAATTCCAATTACTCATACAACTCAACAAAATATATGGTGTATGCTTCCTCTTCTACTGTAGGCTCTAGTGCTGCAGTCATCTCCTGTTCAGCTCCCAAGCTAAAATTTTTGAGCAATTCTATTGAATGCTCTTCTCCTGCAATTTGCATGACTGTCTCCTCATGGCAGTCATCTACTGGCTATGGATTGTTCAACCAATCCTCCATCATATCCAACTCTTGCTCCCATTGAGTGAGAAATTCATCTGAATTCTCTTCAATGTGAAGATGCAGCAGGAGGCAAAGATACGTTGGAGGTACAAATGGCCTCTGAACATGAAGGTAAAATGGCCTGTTCAAAAGTTGTTGGCCAGAAAACAAGAACAAGAATTGAGGAAGTGGTTGAGACATGTTGAAAACCTCAGTGACACAGAGGAGACAGTGATTCACATCTATGAACCAGAGATTGGGAGGAATATTAGTGATGAGAAGAAGCAAAGTTCAGTTAAGGATCTCATAAACTGCCAGGAGGGAAGAAGTGAACTTTCAAGTTGCTAGGTGGGAAATTGAAGGAGATCAGTGAATGATGTCATAGACTGCCAGCAAGGCAGTGAAGAAATTTCAGGTTTCCAGGTGGGAAATGGAGAGAGATCAATTGATCTCATGAGCTTCTAGGTGGGTAAAGAATAAATCCCTAGATGCCAGGTGGGTAAGGGAGAAGAGATGAGGCTATGTGAGAGTCTCATGAACTCAGAGGAGAGTTTGGATCAACAAGGAGTGCTGACAGAGGAGGATCAGAAATACATTCTGATCATTGGAGGAATTGAGGTATTCCTTCCAAATGGCCCAGTTGAGGCCAGAGCATGTGTTGCAGATGCAACAACAGAATAAGGACAACCAACAATGATTGTCATAGAGGAAGAGGAGGAGTAGACACTGATGTTTTCCCCAACATAAAAAGAGGAGAATTCAAATGAATTTCTCACTCAATGGGAGAAATAGTTGGATATGATGGAGGATTGGTTGAACAATATAGAGCCAGTAGATGACTGCCATGAGGAGACATTCATGCAGATTGCAGGATAAGAGCATTCAACAGAATTGCTAAAAAATTTCAACTCGTGAGATGAACAGGAGATGATTGCAGCACTGGAGCCTGCAGCAGAAGAGGAAGTAGACAACATAGATTTTGTTGAGCTATATGAGGAATTTGAATTCTAGGAGAGAAGGATAAATATGTAGAGTAGACATACCCAACATGATAAGTTGGAGATAGGTGGAGGAGAATACCATCCTGGGGAGAAGTTGGAGGGAGTTGGAGTTGAACCAACACAACAAGAGATGACATAAGTCAATCTGTCAGAGGAGGAAGATAAGAAGAAAATTAGTGGGGAGACTGTAGAATTGGAGTCTGCAACAGAGTGGCCAACTGGTGCCATAGGAGATGAAGATAACATGGAAGTTCATATTGATCAGATTGGTAAAAAGGAGAAGGAGTACATATTTCAATGTACCCCGGAGATGGAGAAGGAAGAGAATTAGGAGGAATGGATCAAAATTTTCATCCAAGGAGTTGAGCAAGAGATAATTGTAGAATGTGAACCTACAGTAGAGGAGGAAACAATAGATAGCATAGATCTTGTTGATTTGTGTGAAGAGTTGGAGGCCCTGGAGAGAAGGGTAAATATGCAAAAGCATCTTATCCAACAAGTCAGGTTGGAAATTTATGGAGAGAAGATGCAATAGAACATGCTGCAAAAAGGAAAGCCATCCAACAGAGGAGTTGGATGAGGTGATTGAGGAGATGATAAAGATGATGGTGAAATCGGCAAGGGAAGATGTCAACAGAGAAGGACAAAACATAAGAAAACCTGCAGGAGCAATAGGGAAAAAGAAGCGGCAAGGAAAATGAGTAGATGAATATCTCCAAGAGAAAGTATGGGACCCTGGGGGATACCATCAACATGGAAGAGGGATCCATGAGCAGGAGCTCATGTTTTTCCCAGCTGTGGAGTATGATGCATGAGCATCATCAACAAGTCCACGTGGAGGGACGACTCAACACCATCGCACCCTTTTCAATTATTGGGAATCTGGAAATTGGCATTTCTTGAAGATCCATTTTGAATGGATGATTGAAAACTGAAGAAGAGAGAAACGGTCAGAATTTGAATGAGCGCGAGTGATCTGGGAGTTTCACTCCCGAAATTTGATGTAACAGAACTAGGGAAGTTGTTAGTTGTTGCTTCAATAGGAGAGGTAGTCAGAGGGAAACCTAGAGGACCTCTTGTATATGTAGATGCACAGTATGCCTGAAAGAGGCTACTGCAAATTTGATAGGACATTGTTGTGATCTAGTTATCATTTTTCATAGTTGTAGCCATTTTTCATTTGAATGAATATAATAGAGGAAAATTGATCCAAATGCATAGTGTTGTTACTGTTTTCGATTCTCTGTTATTATTGTTTTCATGAATGAATGATTTTCGAGTATCTAAAACTGTGATATGTTGGTATAAGTTTCAATTGTTTATCTTCGTTGAGTTCATGCAAGGTGTGCATGCAGTCTGCAAGGAGTGCATTGACAGATTCTGTTTCGACTGATAAGCTCAGAAGAGATAGCGGGAACTTTCCAATTGCTAGGAGTGCAAGGGGACAGTTGCAAGGTGTGCACAATCACCCGCAATAAATTAAGTCTTGCATAAGAGTCTATTGCAAGGACTGCACAGACCTAAAATTCGACTGAGTGTCGAAGTGGCTCTTTAAAAAGTTAAAGGACTGCAAAGGAAAACTATGTTTGGAGTTCAGAGAAAGACAGAGTTAATGAATTCTTGGTAAGGAGGAGCTTTAGAGTTACTAAACACTCTGGAGGTGGGACTGTGTAGAGGAGACACAGAGAGACAGAATTATTGAGGATTTTGTAGAGCTCTGCCAAGAGGGCATCGAGTGAGTTCAAGGAGTGAACAAGAGAACTCTGTTTAGAGTTCTGTGAGAGGAAAGGTTTTAAGGAGAAGAAACTTACAGAGTTACTGAATACTCTGTAGGCTCAGCAAGGTGTGCTTGAGCAGAAGTTGCCAAGAGGGCACTTACACCCCTTTAAGGACGCAGAAGGGCCGAGACACTTAGGAGACTGAGTAAATCGTAAATATCCAAAGAGATAACACTTTCAGAAGCAAAGACGATATCCCAGAGACCGGACTCACAAGAAGAGAAAATATTGAATCCTTTGAACACTTAGAAAATCTTCTAAGTTAGAGTAGATCAAAAGTTTAAGAGGAGGAGAGACAGTAGCCATCATATCTATTGTGGAAAGATATCTGGACCATCAAACTTCACGTCTAGATAGGAGAGAAGTGCAGAAGAGAAGAACATATCTGATCCGTTGGATCTGATCATTGAGGACCAACAGTCATTGGATCCGAGGGTAAGTGCATGAAGGTTAATTACTTTGAAAGTGTGCAAGAGAGCGAACTTGCTAAAAGTCGTGAAGTCCCGAAGTGATTTGGGACCTTCCATCATATGGAAGGACGTGTGGTTGAAAATCCATCAATTTTGGGTGAAAGTGATCTGGGAGAAATGAGCACTCAGAAGTTTGAAACTTTCGAAGCCTGAAGCACCGAAGAGCCAAAGGGGTTAAGGAACCGAAGAAGGAATCTAGACCATCAGATCCAAAAAGGGCACGTGGAGAAGGATCGTGAACTCCAAATGAAATCACTACGAGAGAACATGAAGGACGAAGGTTTGAAATCGTCGAAGCTCGAAGGTTTGAAATTGCTGAAGCCCAAAAAGCCGAAGCAGTTGGGAGTTGTCGATCCATAGGAGGACATGTGTCATTGGATCACAGACTCTGGTTAAAATGTTTGGAGGAAAGACAAGCAAGGGGAAATTGAAATCTAATATTTTCGAAGGCTGAAGTCTCGAAGTGGATGATAGTCATTGATCTGGTTGGAAAGGTGTCGCCGGATCATGTACTTCGGAGGATCAGGTACCAGGAAAATAGAGGAGAAGATAGGAGAAAATACCTAAGGAGTTGGGAGCTGTAGCGATCCTATTCGTCCATCGACAATGGGTGCGTGACAAGAGATCAACATTTCGCTGACTCACACATAGGGAAAGTGAAAGATGGAGTTGTGAAAATTCCTGAAACACGAGATTGCGATTTGATCACAATCATTGGATCATGGGGAGTTGAGAGTCCTCAATATTATACATGATTATTTCAGGGAATCAGGAGTCGGGAGAAGGGAGACAAGAAACCCTCCAACTTCACGAAACACAAAGTCCCGATTCGAAAAGGATAGATATGGACCGTTGGATCATTGATCTAACATCAGGAGTTTGAAGGTTAGGGATTCGAAGTCGGAAGTTTGGGCCCCAGGTCATAGTTGGAGGTCACGCCGACGGAAGTTAAGGGAGGAGCTAGTGATGCTAGGCTCTTAATTTGGGTTTCAGGGATCAGGAGAATCAGAGTGGGCTTGCATTAAATTACCTGATATGCGAAATCACGAAATGCCTTTTGGGTTAGGCCGTGGTCACAGACAGTGGTCACGAGAGAGAAAGGGGCTAGTCAGAAAGGCATGCACCCGTAGTGTAGTTTTCTCATGAAGAGAATTGGCAGCGAAGGAATGAGCGTGTGCAGGTTTTTATCAAGGCCTATGCCAGGGAACTAAAGGACCTATGCATTTGTTCATTGGGTTCCAGCAGGGATCCGAAGGGCTGATTCGACTTCGAAATATTGAAGATCCAGAGATCGGGAGGTCAGCAGAGCCTGTTGAGGTAGGGGTTCTGCATTAGCTATCTTGGCATGTCATGGTTTGTCTTGTTGCTATTGGATTGGTAAGACTTTTTTCTTATTTCTATCATTTGTAATTCAAGCTCAATGTTTATTTTTATAAGGCTAAGTAGGAAGTATAAGTGCATACACCCCTACTCTAGCTCCATCGTAATTTTAATAATAGATTTATTATTTTGCAAGGGTTTGCTAAGGAAGTATAAGTACATACACCTCTTAGTTTTAAACCCTAGCTAGGTTACTTGCCTTGGGGAATAAGAGCATTTACACCCCCAAGGAGGTAGTAGATATAGCTCTTTACTCTTGACCCCATTAACCCATAATCAAATGCACTAGTCATTGCATTGGAGAAATAAAAAGTTGCATTGGTAAACGTGAAAAGTTGATGTTTTGAAGTTCTTTCACTTGGACATTGTTCCTTGAGCCTTAGGATATATTTCCTTATTGAGGTGCCCTTTTTCATCCACTAAAAATTTATGTTGTTACAAAAATAACCTACGACCATTAGGGATGCATAAATCTTGTTGGGCCCTTTGTTTTTGGATAAGGAATTGTGCAAGTTTTGACTGAGCACAAGTTGCGCAAGCTTCATTAGAGGCCTGGAGAAAGAGAAATAGAAAGCAGTTGCGAAAGTCAGCGCAACGCCAGCTAAGAAACAAAAGGTTGCAATAGAACAAGAAAGAGTGCAAGACAAGAAGGAAGACACAACCCAACTTATATATAGGGATGAACATAATTGTAAAAGGGTTGATTGATTTAGTCATTCTTCTTGTTGTTACCTAGTCGGATTAATTATTGATGATTGTTGTAAGTTGATTTAAGTCAATTATTGAGTCTATAATAAATGGGATCTATCATTTTGAGAATTGGAGCTCTGCGACATGAGTCCAGAGCCAAGAGTCTGTACAATGCACTACTGTGTAATTCTGAGTATGTAATTAGAGAAAGATTCTGAAGATAATATGAAGAGGGACCTAAATTCTCAAATATGATGTGTCTGTGTGTGTTTACTTATTCATTACAATATTTACTTATGGATTATGAGTTCTATTTGATGGTTCTACATTTAAATTCTTGCTCGCAACATAAGTAGGTTCGATTCTTTCACATGTATGTCTTAGATCTGTTCATGTCTCTTATGCAAGTTCAGGAATGAGTCCTCAAGGCTCTATGGATCCTCTTAATTATTTTCCCTACCCTTCCCTATCTATCTGTCTCACCAGTGCTTTGGGTGAGACTTCTTCTCTTCGGAGGAAATTAAAATGCTTGCACTCTAGACTACATGGTACCTTTTGTTGGTAACCTGAGAAGGACCCTGCTCTGATCAAACTCGCGCCAAAAAAATGGTTCCGTTGTTGGGATCTGTGTTAAAATGGAACTTGTAGAGAGAATGCTTCCGTTGATCCATAGATCTGGTATTGATCAATGGTGGGAAAGGAACTATGACATCTTCATATGGAAAGAAGCGAAACTGAGGAGAAGATCGGTGGAAGACACTTGCAGAGCAATCTTCTACTCAGAAAGATCGAGCGACCAGTACGAGATTTTCTGGGTTAAATTCCCAGAAGAATTTTTCTACTGGATAAAGAAGCTCTAAGAAGCTCCAGAGTTCCAAGGGTGAGTTAAGAGGATCTACGCATGGGATACCAAAAATATAGAAACACTTCAGAGGCTGGATTTTCCAGTTACATGAGCTGTGGATTTCTGGGTTACCACCACACTAGAGGGATACATAATCAAATTTGTAGCTGAGAACCACTAGTATTTTTTATGGGCAGAGGAAATTTTCAATAAAGACACAAGAGTAAGGTTGTTGAGAGAAATCCCCCTGTGGATTAAATTTTTCTTGATGGAGGAAGGGATGCTGACGATGTCCTCGACTAAGATGGCAGCATAAACACCCTCGCTTGGGGTAGGGCGAGGCAAGGTGAGATTCATGGCATGAGAGAGGGGAAGTATTCTTTGAAAAATGGGGGGGAAGTAATGAGAAATGGACTCAAGAGACGAGTGAGCCTTGAAGAGAGCCGCCATAGTTGAGAAGTGGTGGCGCGGTAAGATCAAGAAAGTAGTAAGACAGTCCAAGAAGTTGAGGAAAGAAGGAAAATCGGGAGAAGTAGAGGAAAGAAAGATGGAAGAACTACAGAAGATGAGAAGACAGAAATGATTGGCCAGTCAAAGATTGAACGAGCGAGAAGCACAGAGAGAAATAAGGCCCCAGGAAGTGGGACAAGAAGGAGAAGGTGAAGACGTAAGAGAGGAAGAAGATGGAATGAATCTTGGATAAGAAAGAGAAGGTTCCGCCCCGATAACAGGAGAGATCGGTAATCCAACGAAAGAGATCGTCCCAGTGGAAGAAAATGAGACCCCCTAGATCAAATAAAACTACCCCGAAGCCAGTGGCGCCAGCCCCAAATCAGCCATACCCCAAGTGTCTTCTATACAAGCAGTAAGTTTGATACTACCTTATCCTAATAGCTTTGTTCCAGTACAATTAATTAGTCAGCCACAACCAGGAAGTGCGATCATAGGTAGGATATTGGGATTGCCTGGTAGATCGCAAGCAGGGCCATTAGGATTCATATTGATAGGAACAACAATATTAGTAATGGCCATCCATGCGGGAGGTTCGATTGCTCGATACCCAGAATTTTGGGGTAAGGGAGATGAGGACATTGAGCAGCACTGATTCCTATACGAAGAAATCTGGAGATCCAGAGGGACTCCCGATGCAAATAAGTTGGTCGAGTTCCAAAATACCTTGAGAGGTCACGCTCTCAAGTGGTACATGAAGATAATTGAGCCGGGAGTGCCAGGGACGCAAGCTCAAGCGTTCACACTTGGCCAGGTACAGAAAAGGTTCATAGAAAAGTTCAAATTACCTCAGTCAAGACAACAGGCTCTATCTGAGTTACGTGAGATCCAACAGCGGGAAGGTGAATCAGCCTAGGAATACAACCAGAAGTTCAAAGATGCCATAGGGAGGTTGGCACATCCAATCCATGAAGAACATCAAAGGGAGAGGTACATTCAGGGATTACTGCTTCTGACTCGAATTCTGCTAATGCAACAACGGATAGCTACGTTAACAGATGCCTTGGAACAATAAATGAAGATTGAAACCATGGTGGGATACCCTGGGATCCTGAGAGTGACCAGACCCCCAGTAGATGTGAATCTGGTTCAACTACAAGGGCAGATATCGACACTTACAGAAAATATTCAGGAGCTGACGATACCCAGACCAGGACGACCACAAGTTTGGTGCACTGGATGTTATATGGAAGGTCATTTGGAAAATGAATGCCCATGAACGAGGGGAATGGGACCTCCTCATAAACCGATGGTAGCCCTGCCAGGACCCACTACAGGAGTTTCACAAGTGTCGACGAACTTACCATTCCATAACCCCACCTCGTATCATGATTTCCCAAGAGGCCAAGTAGCACCGACGGTGGAGTATTGTGAGATATGTCGAACCCATGGGCATGGGCCAAGACAGTACCCCATTATGAAGAAATATTCGACATTGTCAAACACTGTACACTGTGAGTTCTGCGCATCTACCACACATACTACCAATCAATGTAGAGCGTTGGATGCACTTGCAGATAGGTTAGACTGAATAAAATTCAGGGTGAGTGAAAACCCTCATGGACCAAGAAGAGGTCGAGGAGGTGGAGCTAGAGGATACTTCAGAGGAGGAAGAACTAGGGGAAGAGGACCAAGAAGATGTTATAACTGTGATGAGAGAGGCCACTTGGATAGAGATTGTCCTCATCCAAGGTGACCATGGTGCTCTCACTGGAGGACCAACGGACACGCAACAGAAGATTGCCTAGAATTAATTGCAAAGTGGGAAGATAGACTATGACAAAGAGGAACTAACCTTATCAGTTCAGAGATCAAGAAGATTTCTAAGGGAAAATTGCCCAACCTTAATATCGTTACTCGAGGAGGAGTGAAGACAGGAGCTGATGGTGATACTCTACCTCAGATATAGAAAGCAATGCCTAAGGAAGACAGGTATGACCCTCTAAAAAAAAATTTGTTCTTTAAAGATGCCATAAAAGTATTTCAAAATATTCCTAGTCCTGAAATGCGAGAGAATCCTGTTAGAAAAACAGGACCGCGGAGCAATAAAATAAAACAAATGCAGAAACAAAAAACACAGAAGACACATAATACAAGAGAGACATAGATTTACGTGGTTCACCCAGTGTGGGCTACGTCCACTAGAGAAATTGCCAGGTCCTTCCTTTATTATTATCCAGCAAATGAAGGGATACAACCTACAGCAAAACCCGCTGTAACTTCCTCTTCTTTCTCTCACAGTCTCCTCTCTCAGAATACAATAT
>JASDQU010241556.1:130059-160231 GCA_032191745.1 Picea mariana
CTAACCTCATCATCAAAGTCCACTTTTACAGAACTTAGTTGATTAGTAACCATATTAAATTCATTTAAATGATCTGCAACAGACCCACCTTCTGACATCTTCATATTAAATAATCTCTTCATTAGAAATACCTTATTCGATGCCGAGGGTTTTTCATACAATTTGGCCAGCGCATTCATCAAATCCTTCGTTGTCTTTTCTTTCGAAATATTGAAATCCACCGACGCTGCCAGGCTCAGTCGTATCGTTCCTAGAGCCTTTCTGTCAAGAATCTCCCATTTCATCCTTCATGGCCGCCGGCTTCTTTGCTACTCCACTAAATGGTAGGAATATATCCTTCTGATATAAATAGTCTTCCATCTGCATCTTCCATAAATGGTAGTTTTGGCCATTAAATTTCTCGACCCTAAACTTTCAATCTTCCGACATTGCTCCCACTCGAACTAGGAACCCTCTTTTCCTACGAGTTACCTTACGCTCTGATACCAGTTGTTAGAAAAACAGGACTGCAGAGCAATAAAATAAAACAAATGCAGAAACAAAAAACACAGAAGACACACAATACAAGAGAGACACAGATTTATGTGGTTCACCCACTATGGGCTACGTCCACCAGAGAAATTTCCAGGTCCTTCCTTTATTATTATCCAACAAATGAAGGGATACAACCTACAACAAAACCCGCTGTAACTTCCTCTTCTTTCTCTCACAGTCTCCTCTCTCAGAATACAATATTCACCCTCGTACATAGCCACAATACATTTCCCTCATAAAAGAGGGTTGCCTTCTAGGGAAAAAAACCCTAACATAATCTCTACCGTTAGATCTGCGACCTTATAATGAATGGTCCAGATTTTCAATGAAATTACAATATACTTTTATAAGGCAATTTTTGCTTCGGGGGCTTCGCCCTCGAACCCCCACTGGGGGCCCGCTTGCCCCCTCTGCACTCCCCCACGTGGAAGATTGTACATACTTCTGGGGTGTAAATACTTCATGGGGTATAAACACGGCTGAAAGAAAGGACCTCTGAATCAGGAAGATAATCAAGCTCCACAACCAACAAATCCCCCCCAGCCGACTGTTTACCCTAAGATGGCACAAGTCCCTGCTTCACCCGCTGCACCCAGAAACCCTGTAGTCATACCAAGACAACCTGAGAAACCTCAAAACGTAGTTGGCCTTTGGTTTCAATTATTCTATGACATTCTGTGGAATGATCAACTAACAAAAAAGTTGTGCAATGCGCTATACCTAGTTTCAAGGAACGAAGAACTCCAAGAAGCAAGGATAAGGGCCAATATTCCTAAGAAAAATACTTAGAGAGTGTAGCGAAGAAAAGTATGAACTGACAAGGAATTCAGATTAATAGCCCGGTTAGATGAATTTGAAATTAAGGAAATCATGTTGGACCTAGGGTCAGATGTCAACATTCTGCCTAAGAAGACCTAGGAAGCCTTAGGAAAACCGAGGTTGACATATTCCCCAATTCAGTTAAGAATGGAAAACCAATACTATATCTTCCCCATAGGAAGACTGGAGAACATGGAAATAGATGTAGCAGGAGTAACAATAGTGGTTGACTTTGAAGTCATTACGATCATGGGAGATAAGGACCCCTACCCTACACTACTTGGCATTGATTGGGCCAATGATAATTATGCAGTAATCGAATTAAATAAATACACAATGACCTTTGAGGCTGAGGGACTCAAGGTAGTTCAACCTTTGGATCCATATGTAGGACCCAGGTATACAGAACCAACAGATAATAATATGGAGGGAGAAGACTTGGACCAATTGTACACTGTAACAGCTGGGACAAGAAATGATTATATAAACCCCATCGCAGATGGGTCAGTAAGTTGGAGAAGTATACAATCAGCAGATGAAGATTCATAATTGGATTTCGACAATTGGCAACAAGGGTCACAAGAAATATTCTCAAGAAGATGTGCAACTATCAGAACAACCAGATGGGTTGGGACCGAAGTCAGAGAACACCCAGTATATGATGGCACCTCATATATCAACATTTTTTTTCACAAGATGGAGGAGAATGTAAGAGACGATCAAAGAATCTTGGTACTAGATGTATCCTTTCAGAACAACCCCACCGGATGGTGGGCCAATCATAAAGCCATACTCAGAACTTGGGATGAGGTGAAGCAAGCTATCAAGTACAGGTTTCAAAATAAGGAGTACTTGGAATCAGAGATGCAGACGGATATCCAAGTTGCGCAACTGTTCAATGGAGAATCAGATCCTATAATACACATTGAACAGTGCTTGACATAGTGGTGGGCTACGGGGATACCCTCTCACTTTTGGATTCAGTTATTTCCCCACTCTCTAGGACCAATCCTGAAAGCTTGGTTTATACATGAGGAAACCAGAAGACAAAACAGGGACTGACAAACACTGGCATCTCATTTTTGAAAGGACTTCTCATTCACAAGTAAGTACCGTGAGCTTGAAGTAGACTTGCAAAAGATTAAAGAATTTATTTTTACAGATAATGGTAATCAGAAATGAAACTTAGTGGTATGTGCCAAACATAGCCAAGAACTTCAGACAAATCTCTACTTGCCCTCAACTGAGAATCCTATAGAATGCTATCAGATCAACAAAGATTCAGAAAGCCTAGATGCCTTATAATAACTAATAAACCTAGACATCAAAGAGACAAAGGGGAGCAGAGAAATTCAAAACACCATACCCATACAGACCGATAGTTCCTACAATCACCCACTAAAATTGTGCTAGGGACCACATAGCAACCCAAGATAGCCATGGTGGGAGACTACTGGGATGAGAAAACTAGTTAGGAAATACAGAGTTTACTGCAGGAATATGAGGATTTGTTCCCAAAGACTTTTTTCAAGTTAAAGGGAATCAAAGGAATCATGGGAGAAATGAAAATTGAGTTAAAACTAGGATCCAAGCCTGTCATACATAGACCATACCATCTTAACCCAAGAGTAAAAGAGAAGGTTAAGAAGGAGATAGATAAGATGTTGGAAGCAGGTATCACTTTTGCAGTAGAAGAAGCAGAGTGGGTTAGCCCGATAGTTATTCAAATAAATAAAGACACAGAGGATATTATAGTCTGTGTAGACTACATAAGTCTCAACTCTACCTATGTACATGACCCCTTCCCAACACCCTTTACAGACGAAGTGCTAGAACAAGTTGTGGGAAAGGAATCATACTCATTCATAGATGGATTTTTTGGATACCATCAAGTTAGGATTGTTGAAGAGCACAAAAGAAAGACCACTTTCATAACAAAATGGGGATCTTTTGCATACAACATGATGCCAATTGGCTTAAAGAATGCCCCTGCATTTTTCTCCAGGATTGTGATAGCAAATTTTAGAGAGTTCATTCACAAATTTATAGAATTCTATATGGATGATTAGACAATATATATCTTTCTCAAGGAACATGTAGCACTGTCAAGGCTAATGTTTGACAGATGCATAAAGTTGTAGATCCCATTGAATCTCAGAAAGTGTATCTTATGTGTACCACATGGGAATTTGTTGGGCCATATAGTCTGTCGAGAAGGAGTATTGGTAGATCTAGCCAAAGTTGTGGTAATTGTGAATATGCCACCGCCCACGAGTGCTAAGAAGTTGTGCTTCACACTGGGACGCACAGGTTACTATCTCAGGTTCATCCGAAGATATGCCAACATTACTGCACCTATGGAAAACCTACTGAAAAAGGATGAAACGTTCCAATGGACTCCAGAATGTGATAAAGCATTTGAGACACTTAAGGAGAAACTCATCACAGTGTCGATTCTGATATTCCCAAACTAGGAGAATGAATTTCATGTCCATGTAGATTCTTTAGGAATTGCCTTAGGAGAGATCTTAATGCAACCTGGAGATGGAGCTATGGATCACCCTATCTATTTTGCGAGTCAGAAGTTGTCGCAAGTAGAACGCAACTACACAATGATGGAAAGGGAGGATTTGGCCATGATTTATGCTTTGCAGAAGTTTAGACATTATTTGTTAGGGTCTCATTTCAAATTCTTTACTAATCATTCTGCATTGAAATATCTAGTTAACAAACCTGTGTTGGAAGGGAGAATTTGTAGATGGTTGTTGTTATTTCAGGAATTTTCCTTTGAAGTTATCATCAAGTTGGGAAGATGCAATGTAGGACCTGATCACTTGTCCAGGTTAGAGTCAGGGGAAAGTGGAGGAGCAGTAGATGATCATCTCCCAAATGCATATTTTTTTAGGATTGAGGCCATTCTGGAATGCCTAGAGGACATATAAGTCTTTCTTGGTACAGGGGCATGTCCTGAAACCTATTTCGCAACCCAGAAATGCCATATGGTTGTTAGAGTAGCAGATTACCAGCTGATCTCCAGACAGTTGTATAAACTAGGACTAGACAACATCCTTAGATGGTGTGTCCTGGATCATGAAAGGCGGGATATACTTTGGGAATTCCATAGTGGAGTTGCAAGAGCCCATGTAGGAGTAAAGGCCACGACACATAAATTCCTACAGGCAGGACTTTGGTGGGAAACACTCTTCAAGGATGCAAAAGTATACGCTAGATCATGTGATGTTTTTCAACGTGTGGGCAAGCCGTCATGCCGAAATGAACTACCACTACAGCCAGTTAGATCTCTACAAGAATTTGAGAAATGGGCAGTTGACTTCATTGGACCATTCAACACCACAACCAAACATTCAAAGGATAGTTACATCATTACCGCGACTGACTACCTTACCCGTTGGGCAGAAGCAACAAATGTACAAGATTGTTCGACAACTACTGCTGCCAGGTTCATTTTCGAGAATATCATTACTCGGTTCGGATGTCCCAAGAGCCTACCCAACGATCAAAGAGCTCATTTCATTAGTAGAACTATAGCAACACTTACAACAGAATTTCTGATTCAACATCACACGAGCAGTCCATACCACCCACAGGCCAACGAAACAGTCGAAGCCTTCAACAAGATCTTGGAAAGGGGAATAACAAAGGTCTGTTGCATAAACTGGGAGGACTGGGACAATCGAGTTCCATTTGTACTATGGGCTTACAGGAAAACCAAAAAGAAACTCCACAGGTACACACCATTCCAGTTGGTTTATGAGAGAGAGGTAGTGGTGCCTGCAGAGTTCATCACTCCAAGTTTGTATATTTCACAAGTCACGCACATGACAGAAGAGGAATCCATTGCACAGAGACTTGTAGAACTACAAGAACTCGAAGAGACCATATTTCTAGTAGACTTTCATCATTCGGTTGAAAAAGAAAGAAAAAACTCTTAGCATGACAGGCACATTTAGACCAAGGTATTCATGCAAGGAGACAAGGTGTTACTCTACGATAGTCGGTACCAGAAGCATCCTGAAAAGTTGTGTATGCACTGGTTGGGACCAATCATGATTGTGGAGATCCAAGCCTCAGGAGTAGTCAGAATCGTGCAACTGGATGGTGTGTTGTGACCAAGATGGGTGAATGGCGCTCACCTAAAGCCTTACTTGTCTCAAAACTAAGAAAGAAGGACTATCGCTCTAGTCTGAAAGAGCTTGTACAATAGTTAGATTTGAGTTTTCTGATTTTTTTGTAAATTCAGTAATAAATTCAATATGCGCAGTGTTGTGCCATGACACATAGTTCATTTTTTGTTTAAGTGTTGTTTGATACAGAACTAATGACTCAGCAGTGCAAGATCCAAATCCTAAGAGAATACCTTAATTGATAGTCATTAATATGACGGGGAAAACCTTTGCGGTCGAAGAAAGGATGAATCTGGATACGATCTGAATCCATATTCCACACGAACCTAGTCTAGTCACATCCTTTATTTCCATTTCAGTACCATGTCTGAAGTCAGTTAAGCCATAAATCCGTGTTATGCAAAGATGCCATCAAATTTTGCATTGGGATACCCACCCGTTGAACGGAAAGGTGTGAAATTGGCCACATCCCTATTCCACTCACGAAAATAACTAAATTCCAGAATCTCTCAATAAGATTTACTCTCTTAAATTGTCTCGTCAGACAACTCATACCCCATTGCATCCATACAGTCATGATGAAAAACAGTTACTGCTAAACTTGCCCATTAAGCCAAGTATAAATCCCTAAGAATTCGCCCGCGAATGCATTGTTTCCAAAAAGAAGAATAGCCATTTCTGAATTCAGTAGAGTGAACTAGCTTGTACCATTGTGAAATCTGTAGTCCTTAGCTTGCCACATAAGTCTGAAAGCCGAGATCCATAGCAATCCGAAGTGCCATGTCGAAAGAAGTGGTACTAGATGAGCCCTGCGACCCTCGGGTCAAGGTCATGGGAGATCTCAAAGGGAAAGTGGATCATGTTAAGCTCCTCGACCTTGATCTCATGGATTCAGTCTTGTTACCTCAGATGCACACATATGTCTTTTGGGAGATGGCCCTGGATGGAATTGAAGGTATGCAATTTGTGCCAAAAGAAGACTTCATCAAATTATTCAATTCGACCATCATGAACCTGAGATACCTACCAGTCTTTGGTACCACAGGCGAGATTGTGCGGTGCACGAAATTTCTAATAAGTAGGGTGCATGGAAGAATTCTATGGTTGTATAAGCAGTATCCAATCCATGTTGAAGACATCCAGTAGCTTAATGGGTTATCCTCCCAAGGAGAGGATGTGTCAAAAGGATTCTAGGGTTCCGACAAGTATGGGTAAAAGAAAGGCGAGCTCAGCCTATATGAGAAATTCAACATGAAGAGTGGAGGATGCACAACATTAATCGAACCAATACTACTCAAGACAGTCCAGACTAACCTTTACATCATAGCCAGCAAGGTTATGAGATCATACTACAAAGGCAAATGGACTCTAGATGCATTATCAATAGCTAACTTTTGCACCAATGGAGCAGTGTTCAATTGGTGTAGTTACCTGCTGGAGGAACTACTAGTAGATTGCGAGGAAKCACAGGAGAAAGGAGGAACCTTCACTTCTGGATACATACTTGTGGCATTCACAATGCTCAAATTGAAGCCACCTATGGGAAGACAATCGGGAATACCAGACAAGGGCTGCATGGCGAAGATGTTCGAGCCATGGCAGTCTAGACYAGACTCGGAGAATACAACCTTCAACACCACAACACTTGCTAAATAGTATAATAATCTGATAGACACAACACAGAGGTTGTGTATCCCACAAGATATCCTCAACTACAATACGAGAAATATTGCCTTCAGCATGAACTGGCACCATACATTTGTCTGGCCGAGACATGTCAGCAGGGAACATTTCCACACAAGGATGCTACCGTTCTATCTAGACAAGGATGCCTTTGATAGGGAATTCATGTCATGGCTAGGAGTCAAACACAATCCGCATAAGTCGGGAATGCATTACATTCTCCCTGAGGAGCTGCTGAAGAAAAAAGACAAGGAAGCAGGAGAAGGACCGAGCTTAGGCCTAGAGCTGAAGAAGCCAGACGCTCTGGTACAATCAGGCTCAGAGGAGGAAGAAGAGATACAATAGTTAGAGTGGATGAAAATACCTACCCTCCGTCAACTACCAGTTGATGTCGTGTTTTGAGGTGCGGATGTTAACCAGATATCGGGTGTTGTGCTCGGTACCAAACCATTGGTGAAGAGGCCCAGAACCAAGGTCTCTCCGAACAAACCTATGGACCCCCAACCCCTTGCATCAATCACCCCGCACACTCGCGTAGTGGTCAAATCCACCACTATCATTGATATTCAAGATGATCTAGAGCCTGAAACATTTTCATCCACATTCGTCACTGAGCACCCTCCATCACCACCACCACCCCAATCACCAAACCCCGCCACCACCAATCCACATCAGACCATAACCCCAGATCCAATGCATCTCAATCAACCAGAGATAGTAGAGCGATGACTCCAAGAAATAACTGAGAGTCACTCAAACCAACATCATAAGTTTCTGGTCCAGAACCCAAAGCATCAGAGTCGAGCATGAAGCTGAATGATCCGAATCCAGACTGCAGCACTAGAGCCTACAACAAAAGAGGAAGTAGACAACATAGATTTTGTTGAGCTGTATGACGAATTGGAAGTCCAAGAGAGAAGAATAAATATGTAGAGTAGACATACCCAACATGATAAGTTGGAGATAGGTGGAGGAGAATACCAACCTAGGGAGCAGCTGGAGGGAGTTGGAGTTGAACCAACACAAGAAGAGATGGCAGAAGTCAATATGTTAGAGGAGGAAGATGAGAAACAACTCAGTGGGGAGACTGCAGAACTGAAGTCTTCAACAGAGTGGCCAACTAGTGCCACAGGAGATGAAGATAACATGGAAGTTCAGATTGACCAGATTGGTAAAAAGGAGAAGGAGTACACATTTTAATGTACCCCGGAGATGGATAAGGAAGAGAATTTGGAGGAATGGCCCAAAATTTTCATCCAAGGAGTTGAGAAAGAGATAAATGTAGAATGTGAACCTACAGCAGAGGAGGAAACAACAGATAGCATAAATCTTGTTGATTTGTGTGAAGAGTTGGAGGCCCTGGAGAGAAGGGTAAATATGCAAAATCATCTTATCCAACAAGTCAGGTTGGAATTTTATGGAGAGAAGATGCAGCAGAACATACTGCAGAAGGAAATCCAGCCAGTAGAGGAGTTGGATGAGGTGATTGAGGAGATGATAAAGCTGATGGTGAAATCGGCAAGGGAAGCTATCAACAGAGAAGGACAAAACATAAGAAAACCTGCAGGAGCAGTAGGGAAAAAGAAGCAGCAAGGAAAAGGAGCAAATGAATAGCTCCAAGAGAAAGTATGGGACCCTGGGGGATATCATCAACATGCCAGAGGGAGCCATGAGCAGGAGCTCATGTTTTTCCCAACTGTGGGGTATGATGCAGGAGTATCGTCAACAAGCCAACGTGGAGGGACGACTCTACACCATCTCTCCCTTTTCAATTATTGGGAATCTGGAAATTGGTGTTTCCTGTAGATCCATTTTGAACGGATGATTGAAAACTGAAGAAGAGAGAAACAGTCAGAAGTTGAATGAGTGCAAGTGATCTAGGAGTTTCACTCCCAGAATTTAATGTAACAGAACTCAAGAAGTTGTTATTTGTTACTTCAATAGGAGAGATAGTCGAAGGGAACCCTAGAGGACCTCTTGTATATGTAGATGCACAATATGCCCGAAAGAGGCTGCTACAAATTTGATAGGAGATTGTTGTGATTTAGTTATCATTTTTCATAGTTGTAGCCATTTTTCATTTGAATGAATATAATAGAGGAAAATTGATACAAATGCATAGTGTTGTTACTGTTTGCGATTCTCTGTTATTGTTGTTTTCATGAATGAATGATTTTCATTTCGAGTATCTGAAAATGTGATATGTTGGTATAAGTTTAAGTTTTTTCTCTTCGTTGAGTTCATGCAAGGTGTGCATACAGTCCGCAAGGAGTGTGTTGACAGAGTCTGTTTCGACTGATAAGCTCAGAAGAGATAGCGAGAACTTTCCAATTGCCAGAAGTGCAAGGGGGCTGTTGCAAGGTGTACATAGTCACCCGCAATAAATTAAGTCTTGTGTAAGAGTCTATTGCAAGGACTACACAAACCCGAAATTAGACTAAGTGTTGAAGCAGCTCTTTAATAAGTTAAAGAAGCAAAAGTGAAAGGACTGCAAAGGAAGACTCTGTTTGGAGTTCAGAGAAAGACAGAGTTAATGAATACTTAGTAACGAGGAGCCTCATAGTTACTGAACACTCTGGAGGTGGGACTGTGTAGAGGAGACACAGGGAGACAAAATTATTGAGGATTCAGTAGAGCTCTTCCAGGAGGGCATCGAGTGAGTGCAAGGAGTGCACAAGAGAACTCTGTTTAGAGTTCTGTGAGAGGAAAGGTGTCAAGGAGAATAAACTCATAGAGTTACTGAATACTCTGTAGGATTAGCAAGGTGTGCTTGAGTAGAAGTTTCCATGAGGGAACTTACACCCCTTTAAGGATGTAGAAGGGCCGAGACCCTTAGGAGACTGAGAAAATTGTAAATATCAGAAGAGATAACGCTTTTAGAAGAGAAGACGAGATCCCAGAGATCGGACTCGCAAGAAGAGAAAATGATGAAGCCTTTGAACACTTAGAAAATCTTCTAAGTTAGAGGAGATCAAAATTTCAAGAGGAGGAGCAACAACAGTCATCATATCTATTTTGGAAAGAGATCTGGATTGTCGAACTTCATGTCTAGACAGGAGAGAAGCACAGAGGAGAAGAACATATCTGATCCATTGGATCTGATCGTCAAGGACCAACAGTCATTGGATCTAAGGGTAAGTGCACGAATGTTAAGTCCTTTGAAAGTGTGTAGGAGAGTGGACTTGCTAAAAGTCCCAAAGTCTCGAAGTGATTTGGGACCGTCCATCATCTGGAAGGACGCGTGGTGGAAAATCCATCAGTTTTGGGTGAAAGTGCTCTAGGAGGAACGAGCACTCAGAAGTTTGAAACTTCCAAATCCCGAAGCACCGAAGAGTCGAAGGGGTCAAGGAACTGAAGAAGGAATCTGGACCGTCAGATATAGAAGGGACTCATGGCGAAGGTTCATGAACTCTAGATGAAATCATTCCAAGAGAACGCGAAGGACGAAGGTTTGAAATAGTTGAAGCCTGAACAACCGAAGCAATTGGGATTCATTGATCCATGGGAGGACATGTGTCATTGGATCACAGACTCTGGGTAAAACGTTCGGAGGAAAGCCAAGCGAGGGGAAATTGAAATCTAAAATTTTCGAAGGCCGAAGTCTCGAGGCAGATGATAGTCATTGATCTGGTTGGAAAGGTGTCGCTCGATCGTGTACTTCGAAGGATCGGGTACTGGGAAAATAGAGGAGAAGATAGAAGAAAATACTCGAGGAGTTGGGAGATGTATTTATTCTAGTCATCCATCGACAAGGAACGTGTGACGAGAGATCAATGTTTCGCTAACTCGCACATAGGGAAAGTGAAAAACAGAGTTGTGAGAATTCCTGAAATGCGAGATCACGATTTGATCACAACCGTTGGATCATGGGGAGTTGAGAGTCGTCGATCTGATACATGAGTATTTCTGGGAATCAGGAGTCAAGAGAAGGGAGACAAGCAACCCTCCAACTTCGTGAAACATGAAGCCCAATTCGTGAAGGAGAGATTTGGAATATTCAATCACGAGAGTTTGTGGATCATCCATCTGAAGTCAGGAGTTCGAAGGTCAAGGATTATAAGTCGAAAGGTTGGGCCCCAGGTCATAGTTGGAGGTCACACCTATGGAAGTTAAGGGAGGAGCTAGTGGTTCTAGGCTCTTATTTCGGGTTTTGGAGATCGGGAGAGTTAGAGTGGGCCCGCATAAAATTACCCGATATGCGAAATCACGAAATGCCTTTTGGGTTAGGCCGTGGTCACAGACAGTGGTCATGAGAGAGGAAGGGGCTGGTCAGAAAGGCAGGTGCCCGTAGTGTAGTTTTCTCAGAAAGAGAATTGGCACCGAAGGAATGAGAGTGTGCAAGTTTTTATCAAGGCCTGCGCCAGGGAACTAAAGGACCTGTGGATTTTTTTGTGGGGTTCTAGCAGTGATATGAAGGGCCGATTCAGATCAGAAATATTGAATATCTAGAGACCGGGAGGTCAGCAAACCCTGGTGAGGTAGGGGTTCTACATCATCTATCGTGGCATGTTATGGTTTAACTTGTTGCTATTGGATTGGTAAGACTTTTTACTTGTTGCTATAATTTGTAATTCTAGCTCAATGTTTATTTTTATAAGGCTAAGTAGGAAGTATAAGTGCATACACCCCTACTCTAGCTCCATCATAATTTTAAGAATAGATTTATTATTTTGCAAGGGTTTGCTAAGGAAGTATAAGTACATACACCTATTAGTTTTAAACCCTAGCTAGGTTACTTGCCTTGGGTAATAAGAGCATTTACACCCCCAAGGATGTAGTAGATCTAGCTCTTTACTCTTGACCCCATTAACCCATAATCAAACGCACTAGTCGTTGCATTGGAGAAATAAAAAGTTGCATTGGTAAATGTGAAAAGTTGATGTTTTGAAGTTATTTCACTTGGACATTGTTCCTTGAGACTTAGGCTATCTTTCCTCATTGAGGCATCCTTTTTCATCCACCAAAAATTTATTTTGTTACAAAAATAACCTACGACTATTAGGGATGCATAAATATTGTTGGGCCCTTCGTTTTTGGATAGGGAATTGTGCAAGTTTTGACTAAGCACGAGTTGCACGAGATTCATCGGAGGCCTGGAGAAAGAGCAACAGAAAGTAGTTGCAAAATTCAGCACAACGCCAGCTAAGCAACAAACGGTTGCAACAGAACAAGAACGCGTGCAAGTCGAGAAGGAAGACACAACCCAACTTATATATAGGGATGAACATAATTGTAAAAGGGTTGATTGATTTAGTCATTCTTGTTGTTGTTACCTAGTTAGATTAGTTATTGACGATTGTTGTAAGTCGATTTAATTCAAGTCTTAAGTCTGTAATAAATGGGATCTATCATTTTGAGAATTGGAGCTTTGTGACATGAGTCCAGAGCCAAGAGTCTCTACAGTGCACTACTCTGTAATTTTGAGTCTATAATCAGAGAAAGATTATGAAGATAATATGAAGAGGGACCTAAATTTTCAAATATGATGTGTCTTTGTGTGCTTACTTATGCATTATAGTATTTCATTATGGCTTATGAGTTCTATTTGATGGTTTTACATTTAAATGCTTGCTCGCAACGTAAGTAGGTTCGATTCTTTCACATGTATGTCTTAGATCTGTTCATGTCTCTTGCGCAAGTTCATGAATGATTCCTCAAGGCTCTATGGATCCTCTTAATTATTTTCCCTACCCTTCCCTATCTATCTGCCTTAGCAACGCTTCGGGTGAGACTTCTTCTCCTCGGAGGAGATGAAAATTCTTGCACTCTATACTACACAGTACCTTTTGTTGGTAACCTGAGAAGGACCATGGTCTGATCAAACTCGCGCCAACAAAATGGTTTTGTTGTCGAGACCTGTGTTAAAAGGGAACCTGTAGGGAGAATGCTTTCGTTGATCAATAGATCTAGTACTGATCAATGGTGGGAAAGGAACTGCGACGCCTTCATATGGAAAGAAGAGGAACTGAGGAGAAGATATGTGGATTAAGACATTCACGAAGCAATCTTCTACTCGGAAAGATCGAGTGACCAATACGGTATTTTCTAGGTTAAATTCCCGGAAGAATTTTTCTACTGGATAAAGAGGCTCCAAGAATATCCATAGTTCCAAGGGTGATTTAAGAGGATCTACGCATGGGATACCTAAAATATAGCAACACTTCATAGGTTGGATTGTCTAGTTACACGAGCTGTGGATTTTTGGGTTAGCACCACACTAGAAGGATACATAATCGAATTTGCAGCTAAGAACCACCAGTATTTTTCACGGGCAGAGGAAATTTTCAATAAATACACAAGAGGAAGGTTGTTGAGATAAATCCCCCTGAGGATTAAGGTTTTCTTTATGGAGGAAGGGATGTTGATGATGTCCCCGACTGAGATGGCAACGTAAACACCCTCTCTTGGGGTAGGGCGAGGCGGGGTGAGATTCATGGCATGAGAGAGGGGAAGGATTCTTTGACAAATGGGGGGGAAACAACAAGAAAAGGACTCAAGAGACAAGCGAGCCTTGAAGATAGCCGCCATAGTTGAGAAGTGGTGGCACAGCAAGATCAAGAAAGCAGCAAGACAGTCCGAGAAGTTGAGGAAAGAAGGCGGACCGAGAGAAGTAGATGAAAGATAGATGGAAGAACTATAGAAGATGAGAAGACAGGAATGACTGGCCAGTCAAAGATTGCATGAGAGGGAATCGTAGAGAGAAAGAAGTCCCCAGGAGGCAGGACAAGAAGGAGAAGGTGTAGACGTAAGAGAGGAAGAAGCTCGCATGAATCTTGGATAAGAAAGACAAGATTCAGCCCCGATAACAGGAGAGATTGGGAATCTGACAGAAGATATCATCCCAGTGGAAGCAAATGAGTACCCCTAGATCAAAGAAAAATACCCCAAAGATAGTGGCGCCAACCCCGAATCACCCATACCACAAGTGTCTTATATACAAGCAGTAATTTTGATACTACCTTATCATACTAGCTCTGTTCCAGTACAATTAATTAGTTAGCCACAACCAGGAAGTGAGAGCACAGGTAGGATATTGGGATTCCCTGGTAGATGGCAAGTAGGTCCATTAGGATTCATATTGATAGGAACAACAAGATCAACAATGGCCAGCCATGTAGGAGGTTCGATTGCCCGATACCCAGAATTTTTGGGTAAGGGAGATGAAGATGTTGAGCAACATGGGTTCTTGTGCAAAGCAATCTGGAGATCCAGAGGGACTTCGGATGTGAATAAGTTGGTCGAGTTCCAAACTACCTTGAGAGTTCACGCTCTCAAGTGGTACATGAAGATCATTGAGCTGGGAGTGACATGGACGCAAGGTCAAGCGTTCACACTCAGCCAGGTACAGACAAGGTTCATAAAAGAGTTCAAACTACCTCAGTCAAGACAACATGCTTTATCTAAGTTACGCGAGATCCAGCAGTGAGAAGGTGAATCAGGTTGGGAATACAATGAGAAGTTAAAAGATTCCATAGGGAGGTTGGCACATCCAATCCACAAAGAACATCAAAGGGAGTGGTACATTAAGGGATTATTGCCTCTGACTCAGATTCCGCTAATGCAACAATAGATAACTACCTTAACAGACGCCTTGGAATAATCGATGAATATTGAAACCATGGTGTGATACCCTGGGAGCCTGAGAGTGACCAGACCCCCAGCAGATGTGAATCTGGTGCAACTACAAGGGAATATATCGACACTTACAGAAACGATTCACGAGCTAACAATACCCATAACAGGACAACCACAAGTTTGGTGCACTGGATGTTATACGGAAGGACATTTGGAAAATGAATGTCCATGAATGAGGGGAATGGGACCTCCTCAGAATCCGATGGTAGCCCCACCAAGACCCATGGGAGGAGTTGCGCAAGTGTCGACGAACTTACCATTCCATAACCCCACCCTGTATCATGCTTTCGTAGGAGTCCAACTAGCACTAACGGAGGAGTATTGTGAAATCTACCAAACCCATGGGCATGGGCCAAGACAGTGCCCCATTATGTAGAAATATTCGACAATGCCAAACAATGTACACTGTGAGTTCTGTGCATCTACCACACATACTACCAATCAATGTAGAGTGTTGGATGCACTTGCAGATAGGTTAGACCGAACATAATTCAGGGTGAATCAAAACCCTTAGGGACCAAGAAGAGGTCGAGGACATGGAGCCAGAGGAGACTTCAAAAAAGGAAGAATTGGGGGGAGAGGACCAAGCATATGTTATAACTATGATGAGAAAGGTCACTTGGCTAGAGATTTTCCTTGTCCAAGGAGGCCATGGTGCTCTCACTAGAGAACCAACAGACACGCAACAGAAGATTTCCTAGAATTAATTGCAAAGTGGGAAGAAAGGGTACGACAAAGAGGAACTAACCTTATCAGTTCAGAAATCAAGAGGATTTCTAAGGGAAAATTGCCCAACCTTAATATCGTTACTCGAGGAGGAGCGAAGACAGGAGTTGATGGTGATACTCTAACTCAGATCCAGAAAGCAACACCTAAGGAAGACATGTACGACCCTCTAAAACAAAAGTTGTTCTTTAAAGATGCCATAGAAGTATTTCAAAATATCCCTAGTCCTGAAATGTGAGAGAATCCCCCCCAGCTAACTATTTACCCTAAGATGGCACAAGTCCTGCTTCACCCCCTGCACCCAGAAACCCTGTAGTCATACCAAGACAACGTGAGCAACCTCAAAACATAGTTGGCCTTTGGTTTCAATTATTCTCTGCCATTCTGGGGAATGATCAAATAACAAAAAAGTTGTGCAATGCACTATACCTAGTTTTAGGGAACTAATAACTTCAAGAAGAAAGGATAAGGGCCAATATTCCTAAGAAAAATACTCAGAGAGTGCAGCGAAGAAAAGTATGAACCAACAAGGAATTCAAATTAATAGTCTAGTTAGATGAATTTGAAATTAAGGACATCATGTTGGACCTAGGGTCAGACGTCAACATTCTGCCTAAGAAGACCTGGGAAGACTTAGGAAAACTGAGGCTGACATATTCCCCAATTCAGTTAAGAATGGAAAACCAATACTGTATCTTCCCCATATGAAGACTGGAGAACCCAGAAATAGATGTAGCACGAGTAAAAACATTGGTTGACTTTGAAGTCATTAAGATCATGGGAGATAAGGACCCCTACCCTGCACTACTTCTCATTGATTGGGCCTATGATAATTATGCAGTAATCGACTTAAAGAAATAAACCATTAACTTTGAGGATGAGGGAATCAAGGTAGTTCAACCTTTGGATCCATATTTAGAACCCGAGTATATAGAACCAACAGACAATAATATGGAGGGAGAAGACTTGGACTAGTTGTACACTGTAACGACTGGGAAAAGAAATGATTATATAAACCCCACCTCTGATGGGTCAGTAAATTGGAGAAGTATAAATTCAACAGATGAAGATTCATAATTGGCTTTCGATAGTTGGCAACAAGGGTCACACGAAATATTCTCAAGAAGATGTGCAACTGTCAGAACAACCAGATGGGTTGGGACCGAAGTCAGAGAACACCCAGTATATGATGGCACCTCAGATCTCGATAGTTTTTTTCACAAGATGGTGGAGAATATAAGAGATAATCAAAGAATATCGGTACTAAATGTATCCTTTCAGAACAACCCTGCCAGATGGTGGGCCAATCATAAATTCGTACCCAGAACTTGGGATGAGGTGAAGCAAGATATCAAGTACAGGTTTCAGAATAAGGAGTAGTTGGAATCAGAGATGCAAATGGATCTCCAAGTTGTGCAACTGCAGAGAATCAGATCCTATAATAGACATTGAACAGTGCACAACACAGTGGTAGTTTGCGGGGATACCCTCTCACTTTCGGATTTAGGTATTTCCCCACTCTCTAGGACCAATCCCAAAATCTTGGTTTATACATGAGGAAATGAGAAGACAAACCAGTGACTGACAAAAACTGGCAGATCATTTTTTCAAGGACTTCTCATTCACAAGTAAGTACCCTGATCTTGAAGTAGCCCTACAAAAGATTAAATAATTTATTTTTATAGATAATGGTAATCAGAAATCAAACTTAGTGGTATGTGCCAAACATAGCCAAGAACTTCAGAAAAATATCTACTTTCCCTCAACTGAGAAGCCTATAGAATGCTATCAGATCAACAAAGATTCAAAAAGCCTAGGTGACTTAGAAGAACTGAGAAACCTAGTCATCAAAGAGACAGAGGGGAGCAGAGAAATTCAAAACACCATACCCATCCAGACTGATAGTTCCTACAATCACCCACTAAAATTGTGCAAAATCAACATAGGGACCACAGAGAAACCCAAGATAGCCATGGTGGGAGACTACTGGGATGAGCAAACTAGTTAGGAAATACAGAGTTTACTGTAGGAATATGAGGATTTGTTCCCAAATATTTTTTCCGAGTTAAAGGGAATCAAAGGAATCATGGGAGAAATGAAGATTGAGTTAAAACTAGGATCCAAGCCTGTCAGACATCGACCAAGCGTCTTAACCCAATAGTAAAAGAGAAGGTTAAGAAGGAGATAGATAAGATGTTGGAAGCAGGTCTCATTTTTGTAGTAGAAGAAGCAGAGTGGGTTAGCCCGATAGTTATTCAAAGTAAGAAAGACACAGAGGATATTAGGGTCTATGTAGACTACATAAGTCTCAACTCTGCCTGTGTACATGACCCCTTTCCAACTCCCTTTATAGATGAGGTGCTAGAACAAGTTGTGGGAAAGGAAGCATACTCATTCACAGATGGATTTTCAGGATACCATCAAGTCAGGATCGTTGAAGAGGACAAAATAAAGACCACTTTCATAACAGAATGGGGATCGTTTGCATACAATGTGATGCCATTTGGCTTAAAGAATGCCCCTACAGTTTTCTCCAGGATTGTGATAGTAACTTTTAGAAAGTTAATTCAAACATTTATAGAATTATATATGGATTATTGGACAATATATAGCCTACTTAAGGAACATGTAGCACTGTTAAGGCTAATGTTTGAAAAATGAAGAGAGGTGCAGATCTCATTGAATCTCAGAAAGTGTATCTTTTGTGTATCACAAGGGAATTTGTTGGGCCATATAGTCTACCGAGAAGGAGTATTGGTAGATCTATCCAAAGTTGCAGTCATTGTGAATATGTCATCGCCCACGAGTGCTAAGCAGTTGTGCTCCACACTGGGACACATAGGTTACTATCGCAGGTTCATCCGAAGATATGCCGACATTACTGCACCTCTGGAAAACCTACTGAAAAAGCCCGAAACATTCCAATGGACTCCAGAATGTGATAAAGCATTTGAAACATTTAAGTAGAAACTCATCACAGTATCGATTCTTATATTCCCAAACTGGGAGAATGAATTTCACGTCCATGTAGATGCTTCAGGAATTGCCTTAGGAGCCATATTAACGCAACCAAGAGATGGAGCTATGGATCACCCTATCTATTTTGCGAGTTGGAAGTTGTCGCAAGAAGAACACAACTACACAACGACAGAAAGGGAGGGTTTGGCCATGATTTATTCTTTGTAGAAATTTAGACGTTATTTGTTAGTGTCTGATTTCAAATTCTTTACTGATCATTCTGCATTGAAATATCTAGTTAACAAACCTGTGTTGGAAGGGAGAATTTGTAGATGGCTGCTGTTATTTCAGGAACTTTCCTTTGAAGTTATCATCAAGTTGAGAAGATGAAATGTAGGACCTGATCACCTGTCCAGGTTAGAGTCAGGGGAAAGTGGTGGAGCGGTAGATGATTAGCTCCCAGATGCATATTTGTTTAGGATTGAGTCCATTCTAGAATAACTGGAGGACATAGCAGTCTTTCTCTGTACAGGGGCATGTCCTAAAACCTATTTCGCAACCCAGAAATGATATATGGTTGTTAGAGTAGAAGATTACCAGCTGATCGTCGGACAGTTGTATAAACTAGGACTAGACAACATCCTTAGATGGTGTGTCCTAGATCGTGAAAGGAAGGATATATTTTGGGAATTTCTTAGTGGAGTTGCAGGAGGCCACGTAGGAGGAAAGGCCATGGCACAGAAAGTTCTACATGCAGGACTTTGGTGGGAAACACTCTTCAAGGATGCAAAAGTATACACTAGATCGTGTGATGTTTTTCAACGCGTGGGCAAGCCGTCACGTCGAGACGAACTACCACTACAACCAGTTAGATCTCTACAAGAATTTGAGAAATGGGAATTTGACTTCATTGGACCATTCAACCCCACATCGAAACATTCAAAGGATAGGTACATCATTACCGCCAGTGATGATTTTAAGGATGGAAATTTATTTTAAAATGTAGAAACCTTGGCGAATCCTATTAATCCTTCATATGCCAACTATAAATGTTTGGCGATATTTTTGTAAAAACATTCAAATTTCTAAGGATTTTATATAGTTTTTATAAAATCTTGGTGATTTTTAAGGTAAAATAATTTTATCCCATAGAATTTGGGCAAATCATTTTTAAAATAACGAATCTTGTTTTTGGAAAAACCATGGAAAATTAGCCCATGAGCGAAATGTAGCCCCTAAAATCATCTATGATTACCGTGACTGGCTACCTTACCCGTTGGGTAGAAGCAACAGTTGTACAAGACTGTTTGACAGATACTGCTACCATGTTCATTTTCGAGAATATAATTACTCGGTTCAGATGTCTCAGGAGCCTAACCAACGATCAGGGAGCTCATTTCATTAGCATCACTATAGAAACACTTACAACAGAATTTATGATTCACCATCACAAGAGAAGTCCATACCACCCACAGGCCAATGGACCAGTCGAAGCCTTCAACAAGATCCTAGAAAGGGGAATAACAAAGGTCTATTGCACAAACCAGGAGGACTGGGATGAACGAGTCCCAACTGTACTATGGGATTATAGGATAACCACAAAGAAACTCCACAGGTACACACCATTTCAGTTGGATTATGAGAGAGAGGCAGTGGTGCCTGCAGAGTTCATCACTCCAAGTTTGTATATTGCACAACTCACACGCATGACAGGAGAGGAATCCATAGCGTAGAGACTTACAGAATTACAAGAACTTGAAGAGACCAGAATTCTAGAAGACTTTCATCAATCGGTTGAAAAAGAAAGACAAAAATCTTAGCATGACAGGCACATTAAGACCAAGGTATTCACACAAGGAGAAAAGGTGTTACTCTACGATAGTCGGTACCAGAAGCATCCCAGAAAGTTGCATATGCAATGATTGGGACCAATCATGATTGTGGAGATTCGACCCTCGGGAGCAGTCAGACTCCCACAACTGGATGGTGTGCTGCAACTAGGATGGGTGAATGGTGCTCGCCTGAATCCCTACCTGTCTCAAAACTGAGAAAGAAGGACTGTCTCTCTAGTTCGAAAGAGCTTGTACAATAGTTAGATTTGAGTTTTCTAAAATTATTGTAAATTCAATAATAAAGTCAATATGTGCAGTGTTGTGCCATGACACATAGTTCATTTTCTATTTAAGTGTTGTTTGATACAGAACTAATGACTCAGCAGTGCAAGATCCAAATCTTAAGAGAATACAGTAATGGCAGTAATTAATATGACGAGGACAACCTTTGTGGTCGAAGAAAGGATGAATCTGAATATGATCTGAATCCATATTCCACATGACACTAGTCTATTCACAGCCTTTATTGCCATTTCAGTACCATGTCTGAAGTCAGTTAAGCCATAAAGTTGTGTTATGAAAAGATGCCATCAAAGTTCACGTCGGGATACCCACCCATCGAACAAAAAGGTCTTAAATTGGCCACGTCCCTATTCCACTCACGCAAATAACTAAATGCCAAAATCACCGAATAGGATTTACCCTCTTAAAATGTCTCGTCGGACAACTCAGACCCCATTGTGTCCATATAGTCATGATGAACAACAGTTACTGCTAAACTTGCCTGTTAAGCCAAGTACAAGGCCCTAAGAATTTTCCCGCAAATGCATCGTTTCCAAAAAGAATCATAGCCATTTCTGAATTCAGTAGAGTGAACTAGCATGTACCATTGTGAAATTTGAAGTCCTTAGCTTGCCACATAAGTCTAAATGCCGAGAGCCACAGAAATCTGAATTTCCATGTCGAAAGAAGTGGTACCAGATGAGCCATGTGACCCCCGGGTCGAGGTTGTGGGAGATCTCAAAGGGAAAGTGGATCATGTTAATCTCCTCAACCTTGATCTCACAGATTCAGTCTTGTTCCCTCAGATGCACACAGATGTCTTCTGGGATATGGCCCTGGATATAATTGAAGGTATGAAATTTGTGCCGAAAGAAGACTTCATCAACTTATTCATTTCGACCATCATGAACATGAGAGACCTACCAGTCTTTGGTACCACGAGTGAGATTGCACGGTGCACGAAATTTCTGATAAGTAGGGTGCATGACAGAATTCTATGGTTGGATAAGCGGTATCCAATCCATGCTAAATACATCCAATAGCTTATTGGACTATCCTCCCAAGGAGAGGATGTGTCAAAAGGATTCTAGGGTCTTGGTAAGAACGGGAAAAAGAAAGGCGAGCTTAGCTTGTATTATAAATTCAACATGAAGAGTGGAGGACGTGCAACAGTAATCGAACCAATACTACCCGAGACAGTCTAGACTAGTTTTTACATCATAGCCATCAAGGTTATGAGATCATACTACAAAGGTGAATGCACTCTAGCTGCATTATCAGTAGCTGACTTTTGCGCCAATGGAGCAGTGTTCAATTGGTGTAGTTACTTGCTGGAGGAACTACTAGTAGCTTGCGAGGAAGCCCAAGAGAAAGGAGGAACCTTCACTTATGGATACCTACTTGTGGCATTCACAATGCTAAAATAGAATCCACCTATGGGCAGACAACTGACAATACTAGATAAGGGCCGCATGGCGAAGATGTTCGAGCCATGGCAGTCGAGACTAGACTCGGAGAATACAGCCTTCAACGCCGCAACATTTGCTAAATGGTATAATGGTCTGATAGACGCAACATAGAGGTTGTGTATCATGCAAGAGCTCCTCAACTGCAATATGAGAAATATCACCTTCAGCATGAACCGCCACCACACAGTTGTCTAGCCGAGACATGTCAGCAAGGAACATTTCCACACAAGGATGTTACTGTTCTATCTAGGCGAGGAGGCCTTTGACAAGGAATTCATGTCATGGCCAGAAGTAAAACACAATCCGCATAAGTCAGGAATGCATCACATTCCACCTAAGGAGATGCTGAAGAAAAAATACAAGGAAGAAGGAGAAAGACCGAGCTCAGGCCCCGAGCTGAAGAAGCCAGACACTCTGGTACAATCAGTCTTAGAGGAGGGAGAAGAGATACAACAATTAGAGTGGAGGAAAAGACCGACCCTCCGTCAACTACCAGTTGATGCCTTGTTGTGAGGTGCAGATGTTAATCAAATCTTGGGTGTTATGTTCGGTACTGAACCATTGGTGAAGAGGCCCAGAACCGAGGTCTCACCAAACAAACCTATGAACCCCCAACCCCTTGCACCAGTCGCCCCCCGCACCCGCGCAACGGTCAAATCCACCACTATCATTGATATTCAGGATGACTTGGAGCCTGAAACATTTTCTTCCACATTTGTCACTGAGCACCCTCCATCACCACCACCACCCCAATCACCAAACCTCGCCACCACCAGTCCACATCAAACCGCAACCCCAGAGTCGATGCATCTCGATCAGCCAGAGATAATGGAGCGATGACTCCCAGAAATAACCCGAGGGTCACCCAAACCAACATCATAAGTTTCTGGTCCAGACCCCAAAGTGTCAGAGCCGAGCATGAAGTTGAATGATACAAATCCGGACACCCAAGAATAGCAGCCTGAGTCCTCAGTGCAAGAAAAATATGCCCGAACTAGAGTGGAGCTGAAGGCTGAAAGAAACTAGAAAATCACCTCACCATCCAAGGGTGAGGGTGCCCAAGAAATCAAGGCGCATGAAGCAGAAGAACCTGAAGAGGCGGAGATACCAGATGCTCACAATGAACCAGAATCAACAACCGGGAAGGATATGACATCCGCATGAGCAAAAATGGAGCGGGTTCTCTAGAACCCTCAACAATGTGCATAATTGATGCAAATCTGCATAGCCAGAACATAGGTTCTAACTCTTTTTCCCACAATGCTAAGGTTGAGGATCACACCAGTGTCAGCAATGGAGGAGTAGGTAGAAACCCGCTCAGACCATTAAACGGCTAGTGGACTTCCACTACATACACAAGCACCCAATGACACAGCTCCTTCATCTACCAACCTGGTAGAGTGGCTAGCGACGCAATTATTTGGAATAATTTGAGCATCAATAGACCAATTAGAGAAAAGGCTCCAGGAGGCTGAGATATCCGTCGAGGTTGCAAGAAAGGAAGAGTTCATCGTGAAAACATGCAGAATGAAGGAAGAACATGACAAACTCCAAGTCCAGCACATACTAGAAAAAGTGTGGGAAATACCTATTGAATCCTGGCCGGAGATTCAGAAGGTTGCACCCGACCTACTCGAAGCTAACAAGGTTAGCGAGCTAGATAAACAGATCGAGCTACTATAAGAAGCATGGACACAACTTGCTACTCGCGTTGACCAGCTGGAAGCAAAGCTACAACAGGTCTAGCAGGAAGCAGAGTAGCAGCCTCAGCAGCTGTAAGAGCATATGCATAAGATAATACTGCAAGGAAACAACGTCGGAGCAGCACTGCACAAGCAAATAGCAGAATGCACCAAAATCTTTAGGGAAGTCAGCAACTAGATGGGCATCATCGCTCGATGAAACCAATTCTTGGAGGAGGTGCACACAAATATCTAAGTGTTGAAAAGAGAAGTTGTGGCCACAATGGACCCCATGGAGCAACAACAGAAGTTCGACCAAATCCAACAGGCTGACAATGAACTGAATACACTCTTTGAGGCACAGTCCGTAGCCAAGAAGGAGACGCTTGAATTTCAACCTATAATTCAGACAACCTACATGAAAATGCATCAAGTAGATGCAACAACAGATTCCAAGTGGAACTCGTTGGTTGTGGACAAGCCAAAGGAGTATAGAAAAGAGAGGACCCAATAGTTTCTCGCAGAGGCATCATTCCTCGCCCAGAAATGGCAGGACAAAGTTGGAAGCTTTCAAGGAGTGAATCACCAAGCCTTAGATTTGGTACCAGAGTTGGGCCCTTCGTTTGAAGAGGTAAAAGAATAGAAAGCACAAAAAAAAGATCCCAAGGAAGAAGAAAAGAAGGATAAGGGAAAACAATAGATGCTCCTGGAGGATGTGAAAGAACCAAGCGCTTGACTCGAGGGTGATTCAAGGATTGTAGTCGGAGCCTGTTGGGCCCTTCATTTTTTGATAAGGAATTGTGCAAGTTTTGACTGAGCACGAGTTGCGCAAGCTTCATCAGAGGCCTAGAGAAAGAGAAACGGAAAGCAGTTGTGAAAGTCAGCGCAATGCCAGCTAAGCAACAAACGGTTGCAACGGAACAAGAAATTGTGCAAGCCAAGAAGGAAGACACAACCCAACTTATATATAGAGATGAACATAATTGTAAAAGGGTTGATTGATCTAGTCATTATTTTTTCTATTACCCAGTCGGATTAGCTATTTATGATTGTTGTAAGTCAAGTTAATTCAAGTCTTAAGTCTGTAATGAATGGGATCTATCAGTTTGAGAATTGGAGATCCGCAACATGAGTCCAGAGCCAAGAGTTTGTACAACACACTACTGTGTAATTCTGAGTCTGTAATCAAAGAAAGATTCTAAAGATAATATAAAGAGGGACCTAAATTTTCAAATATGATGTGTCTTTGTGTGCTTACTTATGCATTATAGTATTTCCTTATGGCTTATGAGTTCTATTTGATGGTTCTACATTTAAATGCTTGCTTGCAATGTAATTAGGTTCGATTCTTGCACATGTATTTCTCAGATCTATTCATGTCTCTTGCACAAGTTCAGGAATGAGTCTTGAAGGGTCTATGGATCCTCTTAAGTCTTTTACCTACCCTTCCCTATCTATCTGTCTCAATAGTGCTTTGGGTGAGACTTCTTCTCTTTGGAGGAGATGAAAATGCCAGCACTCTAGACTACACAGTACCTTTTTTTGGTAACCTGAGAAGGACCCTGGTCTGATCAAACTCATGCCAACAAATCTAACCCTATAACCCTAGATAACTCCTAAACTAAACCTAGGAATTGGATATAACTTTTCCCTAACAAACTACTAACCCTAACACACTTTTTGACCTAGTTTAAAGTGATTTTCATTGGCCGATTTTTATGTTATAATCCTTGGTTTTCTACAGACATAAGGATGATAAATATCACTGCAGCTAGATTTTTATTCCATCCTTTCTTTTATGCTAAAGTCTTTCTCTTTCATTCTTGAGTTAAAATAGTCTTTACTAGCTTGGATCTTGCTTATTCAACTATACTTTTAGCACTTATTTTGCAGATCCTATTATCTTTTATGTGTTGATATATATAATTGTTTATTTCTGCAATTAGGTACAATAAGCTTAACTTTCTTTTCCACCTAACATACTACATTATATACTTAGTTTCCATTGTTTCTCAGGCATGCATTCTTCTCTCATCATATCACTCAAAGCATTGAAAACCCTAACATTCCCCAAGACTCTTTTCCAATTTCCCTCTACCATTTAAAATTGACATTTTGGGGAATCCATCCATACATCTCATTTTCCATCTCAGTCCCCCCTAGGGTCACCAAGATTCCCCCCTTGAGGTGACTACCTCACCTCTAAAATGATGAGAATACCTGACTATGGTGACGACGGGTAGGTGCTCTCTAATTTTTCACCATTCTTTGGTTTGGATCAAGATTTTCCCAACCTACAACTTGTGCGATAACATTTTGGCATCGTTGTCGGGGAGGATTTTGAATTCTATTATGAACCTTAATGACACTTTTTCAATATATCCCAAATCCTTTCTCCTAGACTTCTTGGCTACTCCACCTAAAGGACATTCCCTTTCCACCCTTGATGAGCTCTTCTTGAAGCTTATCTGGCGAAACCACCTTTCCTTGTTTCCCCTTTCCATCCTTTAATAAGCCTTGATCTCATCTGGTGACTCCATTGAGGTGTCTTTTCATTCAATGGAAATATGGAACCATGGGATGAACCCTCATCCAAAACTTGTTATACCTCAAAGAGGGAACTTCTACAAATGGAAAAAGAAAAGTCTGTCTATAAAGTTGTTGAGGAAATGATGAATCGTATAAAAGAGTTATTCCCGCCAAAGAACTAGCCTTTGAATATGAAGAAATGATTGAAGAACAAACATGTGAATAAAGTTAACAAGAATATCCTGATAAATTTCTCATGTTGAATATCCGAACGATACTTTTGATGAATATGAAGTGCTCATATATTCCCTTCCATTTGATGAAGACATCTAGGCCTTTGTTCATCCTGCACATCAACAAGAGTACACGACAATTTGTAATCATTTTGAAGATCTTGATGACACTTTATTCCATGAATTTGGAAGTGAAAAAGTATTAGATGAGCCCTTGGATGCAACAAATCTTTTTGAGAAAAGGAAAACAAAGAACTGTGTATTAAGGATCAAGCCCATTATGATGAAGAGGTGATGGAAGAGCATGCCCATGAAGAGAAAAAATAATCTTGATAAATCACAACATGTTGAGGCATCATTATCTTTGCTCTCGCCTGATGAAGTTGAGGTTGTCCAACCATGCTGTCCTCATGTTCATGATGTTAAAGAAGCGATATGTCTCGATGATGAAGAGTTTGAAGATCCAGTTGAAGACGTCCATGCCTCTACTCCTCTTGCACACGAAGGCAAAGAGATGATTATTTATGTTGATGGTCTTATGAAAGAACCTCTAAATATGGTTGATGAGCATATAGAAAATTTTATACAGGCTGGTAGACGCAGGTGGGATCTTGTTCGTCTCATTTTTTATAGAGACCCTATTTACAACATTGAGGGTAGCCCTTAAGAAAATGGGTTTAAGTTGTCATCTTCAGAAGACTAGTTTTCATGCGTATATGATTCATATGTTTGGAATCATGATGATGAAATGATCATAGATATATTCGAGGATGATCGGTCGCAGCATTTTCAGGATGATTTTCAGTCGTCTTTTGGAGCTTGTGATGTATATATTTTTTAGGGTGCAGACTTGTTGTATGAGGACTCTCATCCATATTCATCCTCAGTTTTGGAGGAATACCAAGATGTGGCCATCTCAGAGTGATCATAGGTTCACTCTACAAAGAGGAAGTATTTTCATATCGAGGATTTCTATAGGGATTCACAGATTAAGATACCACATTTTTCTTTCTATAGACCCTAGGTTGTCCCTTACCTCATATCTTCTTCTTTGGGAATCCATGTAGTCTTCTTCTTATCTCTCATATCCTCTTAGTATTCAACAAGAAGTGGATATGTGTGCATGAATGAAGATTAATCGTCGTCTATATATGATAGTCATTTTCAGATATTGGTTGATCGAGCTTATGGATATCACTTCAGGCGCTATTCCTTGGGTGATCAGAGTTGCAGATATTATTTCCACCAAGATTTCCTCCCTCCCACCCATCTCCATGAGTTACATTTCACTATTGATTATATATATATATATATATATATATGCTCATGATCATTACATGCTTGAATTATCTTTGTTGTTTTACATAATCAAGTACAGGGGTAGATAATTTGATGGGATGATCAACCGGTTGCACTGGTTGTATGACTTCACCTGACATCATTTATTTCCTGATCGTCAAGGCCTCAAGGCCCCCAGGTAAGTAGGTAGGTCATCTTTCTTTCCTTACATATGCATATTTATTTCTCATGTTATTTTAGATGCATTTCAAATTTCATTTTTCTCTACTTGCATATTGATTTCATGCTTATTTTAGAAATTTTTGAAAAAATGCTAAAATTTTATTTTCAAGACTAGTTTCATTTTTGGTTTTGATGTATATGGGTGAAGGGTGATATAACAACCCTATATTTTATGATTTTTTGTTTCAATGTAGGCATAGGTCTACCAAGAGATGTTGTGGTTCTCATGCACTCTATGGCGAGCACATGTCCCCAAGTAGGAGCCAGATGTTATCCCCATTTTGTGGGATAAACAAGGAGATGATGTCTCAAGGCCCTCAGGTTGTAGATATGGAGTGTTGAGAGACTACATGACCAACAATGCCCACTTGCACATACGAAAGTGTTGAACAACTGAGAGGGGGGGTGAATCAGTTGTCACCATGCTTAAACAATTATGCTTATTTTAAACTCTTTATAGGGCACTTAATGACAATCACAATAATGCAGGGAGGTAAGAAATAGAAAATTCAACATTAGTCACACACATGAAATATACAAAGACGGATATTTCATGAGGAAACCCATAAAGGGTAAAAACCTCTTCTTCTTGATATGATAAGTAATCTTTACATTCTGTACATTATCATACTTATGAGCTCCTACTCATTGTGAGGCTACCACCTTTGTTTTGCAAACTGAAAATTGTTGAGAGCACCAACTCTCTGGTTTCTCTAGCACCCACTAGAAGGAAGCACCAACTCCCTGAATGTTCCAGCACCAACTAGATCGAAGCACCAACTTCCAGTCACAAAGGCACTGACTTGTATAATAGAGAAAAATAGTTCTCCCTTGCACCACCCTACCACCCTGGTTTTTCTGGCTGCAACCAGATGGAAGATACAACTCCCTGTGTTCAAGCACCGACTTGAAACTCTGAGGATAACAGTCCTCCCTAACACCTCCCAACCACCCTAAAATATTAATATTTTCCTTTTACAACTTATCATAGTGATACATCATTTATCTATGGCTTACCAGTCACATCATTGTTCAGCTACACTGCTCTACTCTGCCTACCTCAATGTCTCTCTGCTCACATATTTTAAGCTTTCTGATCTTCTAAACTATCTCTGCATGCCCACCTCGAATTTCTCTTCTTCTCTCAGATATGTATCTCTGTTCCTTACTTCTTCTATGCTTCATATCCTTCACAACATGCTTCTACATGCATGCATCACATTCAACAACAGCCCCAATCTCTTCTATGTTCTGCATTTTTATCCTCTCTGTGCACCTTTTGCATCCCCCATGCACAATGTCTCTACATGCTATTTACAGTGAAACTGTTATACTCTACAGTTTGTTCACTGTAAATCGTCCTTGATCTCACCTTTCTCTAGAGCTTATATCCCTTCCTTTTCTTTTCTTCATCTCATTCCCACATCGAGTCATCTCATGATCATCATCGAAACTCATCATCTTCTCTGGCAATTTTGTTGCCTGTGAGTTCATCATCAGTGGCCATTATGACAATATTCCTTAGCCTCTCTAGCAGTCGAGACTCTTCATCTTCTCTGTCATTATCAAATCTCTTTATCATTACTGAACATTATCCATAGATTCCTTGGCTTATCTGGCAGTCGAGACTCTTCGTCTTCTCTGTCGATCACCCTGAAGCGTCTTCGAATTCTCTATGCAGAAATTATCACAAGTTTCTGGCAGTTCCCCAGAGAGCCTCTGTGCCCCCATGCTCTTGGTGCTTTTTCCCTTTCTGCGACCAACTACACAGTGGGTGATATCTCTTCTGGCTAAGCCCCTTTTTTTCCCGAGACCACTAGCGGTGACCATTCGCCTAAATAGAAAGTGATTCTACGATTTCGAATTTCGGAAATCTTATGGTGAGACATCTCGACTCTCCCATGTCACGATATCTGAAATGGAGATTAGCTGGGATAGCTCCTTCCTCTCATATGACCACAAGTTGTGACCAAGAGCTTATTCAAAAGGGTGCTTTACGATTTCGGCGATCTCCGATGTGGAGCCCAACGACGTGCTAACTCCTCCCTTAATCCTTCGACGATGTGACCTCCAGCTATGACCAAGGGTCAAGCAAGAGGGGTGCTTCGTGATTTCGCATATCGC
>JASDQU010241556.1:160861-172250 GCA_032191745.1 Picea mariana
GGTCCTCGATTCCCTTGTAATCAACGACTTAGATCAACTTCGTGACTTCACATTTCACGAATTTGGAAAATAGCTTCCTCTGTGCTCCATATTCCATAATTCCTGATATCCATGGGTGCCAAATCAATGGCTCATGCTCCTCAGTGATCCAACGGTCCAGATCTCTCGGTGATCCAACGGCTATCCTCTGCCCTGGGACTTTAGCCTTTGGGACTTTGGGGGAGTGTTGATGGTAAAACTCTCGAAGAAAAACTTCTGGAGTGACGTAACTCTTGCATCACTTGATGACGTGTCATGATCCAAGCAGATGCCACATGTCACTCGGATTTGTCATTTCCAGGTACCTGAAATGCCGAATCAACTTGACACTTTTCATTTTCTGATCGTGCCACGTGTCCTTTCTAATGTAGTCTACCACCTGTCCTTGCTGACGTGGATTTCCTCACATGGAACATGTTCTTCTCCTAGATCTGATGGCCCAGATTAGTCCTTGATCCAACGGCTCATATCATTTTGTAATTTCATATATCACAAGTTCGAGGGGTTAGAGCACCTCCTTCCTTTGACCTTTCAGTCAGCGAAATGTTCATCTTTCTCCATGTGTCCTCTGGTTCCAACAGTCGGGATTGTTAACGACCTCGTGTATCGTGAGTTCAAGGATAGTACTCGGCCTTATCTTCTTCATTGTTATACTAGATCCGACGGCTATTGATCCTCGTCACTCAGATCGAACGTCTGAGATTTGTTCTCCTCTTTTGTGTGCTTCACCTATTTGTATTCATATCTTACGGCCATTGGGTAACAGGGAAAGGTGATCTAACGATCACTGTTGCATCTTCCTCCCGAGCTTACGTTGTTGTTCTTTCCACTGTCTCATATTTCAATATGCTTGTTTGCCATCATCATGCTAATCTTGTCATCATTGACAACCAAGCATAATCTCATCATGTTGATCTCTTAACTTTCCATCAATGAAAAACAAGCATACTATGCCTTTTGTCTGTGATCATGCCAACAATCTCCCTCTTTATCATTGATGGCAACCCTAAATGGTTGCACTATTCTGCTTAGACCTTTTCTCCCCCTTTGACATTAATATCAAAGAAAACATGCTCCCCCTGTGTTGTTGCAGTACCTTTCAGAAGTATCATATATTCAACCAACACATACTCCCCCTGACATTATGGAATCTCTTACGTTGATAGTGGGGTCACGCCCAACTTCTAGCATAGATACTCAAACTAAGCTTGTGCAAGTGATTTAGCGAAGATATCAACAATCTGATCTTTGGATGGAATATAATGGAAAGAAACCACAGAGTTGGTTACCTATTCCCTCAATAAGTGATACTTTATGGGTATATGCTTGGTCTTGGAATGAAAGACAGGATTCTTGGACACACTAATTGCACTGGTATTATCACAATGGATTGGAATCGATGCAGTATAATTTACCTCCAAGTCTACAAGTGTCTGAATCATCCACAATACTTGGGTACAGCAGGTGGCAGCTGCAATGTATTCATCTTATGTAGTTGATAAAGAAATTGAACCTTGCTTCTTGCTCAACCACGCCACTAGAGAATCTCCTAAGAAGAATGCACCTCCACTCGTTCTTTTCCTTTCATCCATGCAGTTAGCCCAGTCAGCATTTGAATAGACTGATAGTTGAGAATTTTGATTCCTAGGATACCATAGGCCATAGTCCATTATTCCTTTCAGGTATCTGAATATCCTTTTGACAACTAACAAATGACTTTGTTTGGGTGCGACCTGATGCCTTCCTACGATTCCAACAACATGCATTATGTCTGGATGAGATTTTGTTATGTGCAACAAGCTGCCTATCATAGACCTATATGAACTTTGATCAACATCAGATGAGTCATCATCCTTGCTTAACTTACATCCAGTGACCATAGGTTTAGAATCTTCCTTTGAAACCTTTTCAACATTTCCCTTAGATATTTTTCTTGAGAAATAAATATTCCTTCAGACCTATGAGTGATTTGAAGACCAAGAAAAAATGACAGTTCCCCTATTATAGACATTTAAAATTTAGATTGCATGGTAGAAGCAAACCAATTTACCAATGAAGCATTATTACTACAGAAGATGATGTCATCTACATAGACCAAAACAATGAGCAGATCATTACCCTCTTGTTTGATATATAGATTGTTGTCAATTGTTCCTCTCTTGAATCCTTTGTCTTGTAGATACATATCCAGTCTGTGATACCAGGCATGAGGAGCTTGTTTCAACCCATATAAGGCTTTTTTCATCTTGCAGACAAAGTCAGGGTTATATGACATTTGGAACCCCTATGATTGCTCCATATAGACTTCTTCTTTTAGATATCCATTTAGAAAAGATGGCTTGACATCCATTTGATAGAATTTAAACTGTTTATGACAAGCATAGGCAAGAAAATTTCTAATAGCTTCTAATCTTGCTACAGGCTCAAATGTTTCATCAAAATCCAGTCCTTCTATTTGAGCATACCCTTTACAGACCAATCAGGATTTATTCCTAACAATTTGTCCTTGTTCATTCGTTTTATTTTTAAATACCCATTTGGACCCAGTTACATTCTTATGTGTCAGTCTAGGAATGAGCTCCCAAGTATTGCTTTTCTCAATCTGATACAGTTCCTCATTCATTGATTTTAACCAATTTACATCTTCACTGGCTTCATTGAAGGTTTTGGGTTCCACCATGGATATGAAGGCTATATGTGATTGCTCGATGTTTTTTATTATCATTCTCCTGGTTTGTACACCTTTGTCTTTCTCACCAATTATTTGACTTGCAGAATGATCCTTTTGAGTAATTCTGGAGGAATAATTTGATGTTGTCTGTTGATTTGTGTCTGCATGAGTATTTGCATCTTCATCTAACTCAGAGCCTTCTTATTCTGATTCTTGGACCTGTTCAACTTCAACTTCACCTATATCCTCTGTCGTTGATTCAGTATTATTCACCTTTCTTACTGGGACTCCTTCATCAACTTTTATGTCAATATAATCAACTAATTTATGCAGCCTCTTATTATAGCATCTGTATCCTTTGTTGTTTGTAGCATACCCTAAGAATATGCCTTCATCAGCCCTGTCATCATACTTTCCAACGTTCTCACTATTATTTTTTATGTAGCACTTACTCCCAAAGACTTTGAAGTGTTTGATTGAAGCAGGTCTTCCATACCACAGTTCATAAGGTGTCTTGTTACTGTGTGGTCTGAGGTGGGCTTTGTTAAGAACATGGACTGTTGTGTGTATTTCTTCTACCCAGTAGGTTTGACCAATGTTCTTCTCATTCATCATTGACCTGGCCATTTGTTGCACGGTTCTGTTTTACCTCTCAAATACTCCATTTTTCTTTGGAGTTCCTGGGATTGTGTATTCTCTCTTGATCCCATTTTTAACACAGAATTCCTTAAAATCACTTGACATAAATTATCCTCCTCTGTCTGATCTTAATTACTTTAACCTCTTACCTATTTGATTCTCAGTTAAAGCCTTAAATATTTTAAATTTCTCAAATGATTTAGCTTTTTCTTTGAGAAAAGAAACCCAAGTAAGTCTAGAGTAATCATCAATGATAAACATAAAGTAGTTTTCCTTCCCTGTGCCTTCCTGTCTTGATGGTCCACATAAATCCATATGAATTAATTGGAGTGGTTTCTCTGTTGAAGTAGAGCTCTTGGATTTAAACTGAGTCTTGGTTAGCTTTCCTACTTGGCAGGGTTTACACACGGAGTCTTGTGGCTTTGATATTCTTGGAAGATCTTTTACTGCCTTAAGATTTTTTAGCTTGATTAAGTGGTCAAAGTTTAGATGTCCAAGTCTCCTATGCCATAACCATATTTCATCATGTTTTCTTAGATGACACTCTTCTCTATCTTCTTTCAGCACATATACATTATTATCATTCCTTATGCATTTAGCCACCACTTGTCCTGAGTTTACAGACTTTATCTTGCAATCCTTGGAAGTGAACACCACTTCACATCCTCTATCACACATTTGACTTACACTGAGAAAATTATGTTTCATACCATCTACAAGCAGAACATCTTGGGCTTTTCCTTTTCCATTACTTAAACTCACCATCCCTTTACCCTTGATTTTACCTGGAGCATCATTTCCAAAGGTTATGTTTCCTGATTTTCTTTCAATTAGAGATAGAAACTTACCTTTGTTTCTCGTCATATGTTTGAAGAAACCACTGTCAATATACTAGGGGTTCTTTTGTCTTTGAGCTGACAACACTAGTCCACACTTGTCATTTTATTTCTTCTTCCAAACCTTGACATTTTCAGCAGAAGGATTCAAATCTAGTTCATAGTTCCTTAAGCGATAGTCTGCATCTTTATGTCCATAATTATGGCAGGTGTAACATTCTGGTTCATTGATAAAGAATCATAACGATTTTTATTCTTAACCCGTGTCCTTTTCCCAGCCATCACATGATTTGCAGTGTGTGGTTGTTTGTTAATTGGATGTCTCATTCTTTGTTGCAACAGATATCTATTCCTTGAGTGTCTTGATTTCTCATATCTAAATTTTAAGGAGCAGTTTACAACTTTGTGACCAAAGTTAGAACAGTAAAAAAAATATCCATAGAAAAATCCTTTGTACCTAGAAAATGGTTGTCTTCTTTGAGCAGGTCGATTTCTTTCATGCTAATGATTCCTTTGAGCAAAAGGTATATTATTTCTTTGTTCTACAGTTTCGGTTCTGGTACTTCTTCCTTCGCTCTTCCTTGGTGGCTAATTATCTTCCTTTGTTTCTCCATGTTTATTATTGTCAATACATGTAGATTTGACAAACTTAAAGGATTCTTTGTTGCTTGGCTGACCATTATTTGATCCTTCTTCATAACCCAAACCAATTTTCAAATTTGGATTCCTTTGTTGATTCAGAATGGTGGCTAATCCTTCTGAGGCTTTAATGCTTGGAAGATTTTGGACATATAATGCTTTAAACTTCTCCATTTCTTTTCTGATTTTTACTACCTCTTCTTCTAAAGCTTCACATCTTGCCTTCTTTTCTGATAACTGTTGTTTCAGAATGTCTTCTATTTTCTTTTCCTCTTCTAATTCTACTTTCAGCAGGGCAAAGTATTCATCATGTTTTTTACTGTGTTTCTCGAACTGTATCACCAATTGTTTTTTCTTCTTCTTCTTGAGTCTGAGTCTAGCAATTTCTTCTAGAGAACTGATCAGTTCTCCTTCCAAGTCAACCACAACTTCTTCATCATCAACATCACTTCCTGTGATTTTATTATCATAATCCTCTTTGGCCATTAGCATAAATTCATTAATATTATCTTCACAAGAAGAGTCACTGTCTGTGTCTCCTGAAGCGTCATCATTGTTTACACATAAGATTTTATTTTTACCAAATATATTGAATTTGTACTTCTCTTCACCTTCAGAGTTCTGGTCCTTCTTCTTTTGTGGACACTTAGATGCAAAGTGACCTAACCTTCCACAGTTAAAACATTTGAAGGGAAGCTTGCCTTGGTACTTTCCTGATCCTTTCTTTAGTCTTCTCACAAATTTTGCTTCAATTTCATCAGGCTCAAAATCCTCATTCTTATCTTCTTCAAATGATGCTTCTCTAGAGGTGGGTTTATCTTTAACTATCCTCATTTCATATGCAGTCAATGTTCCTAGAAGTTGATCAAAATCCAAGGCTTTTAGATCATTAATTTGTTCTATATCAGAGACCTTCGGGTTGAACCTATCTGGCAGAGATCTCAAAATCTTCTAAACTAAAGAGGGTTCCTCAATTTTTTCACCAAGTGCTTTCATTGCATTTACTAGTTCTTCAACTCTCAGAAAGTACTTTCCAACAGTTTCATCCTCCTTCATATTTAATTGCTCAAACTGTACTCTGTAGGTTTGAAGCTTGGCGTCCTTTACCTTCTCATTACCTTCATAACTGTAAATGAGTTTGTCCAACATTTCTTTGGCAGTTTCTAAGTGCATAAATTTTACAAATTCTACTTATGCAAGTCCACTCGGAATAGCATTCATATTCTTAGCGTTGAAGCTGAATTCTATCTTGTCAACCTTATTAGCTAGTATAATTGGCTTTACATAACCAATCTCTACCACATCCCAAACATCTGCACCTAGGGCCATTATGTAGGTTCTCATCCTAACTTTCCAGAAGGCAAAGTTTGTTCCATTGAACAGGGGGGGCTTATTGGTTAAAGTTCCTTCATGGATTGACATGTTTAAGCTTCCTGATCTACCTTTAGATAAAAGGAACCCGCTCTGATACCAATTTTTTAACAACTGAGAGGGGGGGTGAATCAGTTGTCACCGTGCTTAAACAATTATGCTTATTTTAAACTCTTTATGGGGCACTTAATGACAATCACAATAATACAGGGAGGTAAGCAATAGAACATTCATGTTAAGGTCCTAACCCGCACATAGGTAGATCAATGTATTCAGATGTAATAAAGGTCAATATTAATAAGGCCTTTCAATAAAATAGAATAAGGCGGATGTAAGAAGACCTAATAGAAGCTTCCGCTTCTAGAAGGATCTTCCTCTAGATGTTTCTCTTAATAGAAATATTTAGTATAAATAAGGGTCGAGGGTATGAAAACCCTAGCTTGAAGATTATTGTAACAGAGCGTTGCTTGATTGGAGGTTGCCCCCTCGAAGAGGCCTGTGAACATTGCTTTCTAAATCAAAGTGCTATTTCTATTGCTATTCTTATATCATTTATGTGTTATTGTGAAGATTATGCTGGATATTTTACTGTTATTCTGCCATTTCTAGCATTTTATTTATGTTCTACATATTTTATATATCTGGTATCTTGCAAGTGGTATTAGAGCACTTTCCTTGGCAGAAATTGTGGGTATTTTTTTTTTCAGGGTAGAGACGTATTCAGGCATCTTTAAGCCACAGAGATCTATCATTACGTGCATAAACTCGTGGTTGAGGGATTCATACATGCAGGAAATACAAGTGGTTCTTAAGCGCACATTTGTTGGCCACCCTTGTAACCCCTGTTGGTACCCCTTCGAGTGGTAGCGCATCAGACAACACCTGTGTACGGATCGGCCTAGATTTCCTGAAGCCCTCTTTAGATAAACCTATCGGCCACCGGACTACTATAGTGTCACCGAGAACAACACCCGGGAAGATACTTTCTAGTACATGGGTAGTCAGGTAGTACGGCTAAGGGTACGGTCTATCCTCCTTAGTTAGTGCCCTGAGATATTGAGCCGAGTACTATTGTTGGACCCCGCACGTATATATAAGAGCTATAGCACAAGGCAAACCCTTGTTTGTAGAACCCTTTAATACCTAACCCTTGGGGAACATAAACATAAACATAAACAAATTAAACCAACGAGATCTATTGCCATGCATCTGTGTTCGGGTTGCCAAGTAAATACACATTTCTTTCTGGTTAAGAATTTAGGGATTTCAGCACTACAACATTCTTCAGACCAAAGTATAACCCTGCAGCTGTAAAAAAAAAAAAAGTCTGGAAATTTTTTCACCATTATTTGAGACCTATTCCATTAGATTCATCTCTTCTCCCTTATCACATTCATCCATATCATTTTTCTGCAAAAATTTATGACCAAACCCGCTCCCTTTTCAGTTCACCCATCCTCATGGCCCATACCCATAGCTAAGAACTAGAGTCTCGCTTCAACACCTTACAATATGGTTTCCTCGAGACCCAACAAGAAGTGCAACAACTCAGTGCTACTATTGCCTCCCCTGATGCATCCATCAATACCACCATAAATGCATTCGTAAATGCAGTCGTGCAGTCCGCAATGGCAGAAGTCAAACATGAACTGACCACCCAACTTGAATCTGTCTTTACATCACTCTTCACCAAACTCAAGATCCCTACCGATGACTCTTTTCCTGATGCACATACAAATACTGAAGGTGAAACTTCTTCCCATTCCTTTCAACCCCATCACTTTCAACGGGACATACTCCTTCCGCGGGTGGATGTAACCAAATTTGATGGCTTGGACCCCACTGGTTGGGTCACCCAAATGGAACATTATTTCTCTCTCTACAACATTACAGATGACTTGGCCAAACTCCGGTATGGTGTTCTCCATCTAGATCAAGAACGCTGGCAAAGGTGGCAATGGAGAAAAACGTCCCATCAAGGGTATATTTCTTGGACCCAATTTGTGACTGAGCTTTATGAACGCTTTGACACTGACACCAACCATTTGGGCCATTTGACAAAATTGAAGTAATCAGGCACAGTAGAAGACTTCATAGCTGCATTTGAGCACCTGGCTTTTCGAACAGAGGGCATGACTGATGCTTTCTTTCAAGAGTGTTTTATCAGTGGCCTCAAGGGGGAGATTCGGGCCCATGTCCTCATGGCTCGACCTACGACTTGGGTGGAGGCTACTAAAAAAGCTAAAGAAGCACAACAAATTGTTTCCTCTCAAAACCGTAAGCCTTCCTTTATCCCTCACCCTAAACCAGTCAACCCCAATACTCCCTCCGCCCCATTAAAGATCCAAAAATTGACCAGGGATGAAATGGATGAACGCCAACTCAAAGGCCTCTATTATAATTGTGATGACAAATATTTCCCAGGCCACAAATGTAAGGAACAAAAGATTTTTATGGCCATCTCTGAGGATATTCCGGAAGAGGATGTTGACACTCCCCTTGTGCCCGAGTCACCAGAAATCACTAACATAAACCCTCCCTCCGACCCTCCCGAAGTGGAACCGATCATTTCCCTCAATGCTCTCATTGGATTCTCTACTCCCCAAACCCTCAAGTTAATCGGTTACATCAAGCACCGAAAGGTCATCATTCTAGTTGATAGTGGCAACACCCACAATTTTATTCATCGCCGCATTGCCCAAGAAACCCATTGCTACATCCATGCTGTCAACAATTTCCAAATCATGATTTCCAATGGTGGTTCTATGAAATGTGGCAGGCGCTGTGAAAATGTGCATCTCCAAATCGGTGACTACCACCTAAAATCCCATAGGTTTGCTATTGATGTGGACGGTTGCGACATTGTGTTGGGTGCAGACTGGCTAAGGACTTTGGGTCCCATTCTCATGGATTTTCAGAACTTAACCATGCAATTCGACCAAGGAAGCCACCAACATAAATTCCAAGGCATCATTGCTGGTTCACCTGAGGTCATCAATTCTCATCGCATGGAAAAACTGCTCAAAAAAGGTCATTCTGGTGTCATTGCCCAACTCCACGCCATACAAGCCACAACGACACCCCCAGTTCCCCAAGACCTCCAAGACCTCCTTTCTAAACATCAAACGGTATTTTCCACTCCCCAAGGACTCCCTCCTTCCCGTGGTGTTCATGATCACTCCATTCCCCTTGTCCCAGGAAGCCATCCCCCCAATATACATCCATATCGCCACCCATTTGCACAAAAAAATGAAATTGAAAAAATGGTCCAGGAACTCCTTATTGCCGACAACATCCGTCCTAATACGAGCCCTTACTCCTCTCCGGTCGTCATGGTACTGAAGAAAGAAGGTTCTTGGAGAATGTGTCCTGACTTCCGTGCTCTCAACAAACTGACCATAAAAGACAAATTTCCCATTCCTGTCATTAATGACCTCCTGGATGAATTGAGTGGCGCCCAATTCTTTACCAAACTTGATCTTCACTCGGGCTATCACCAGATACGTATGAAATAGGATGACATTCCCAAGACCGCCTTTTGCACTCATGAGGTCCACTATGAGTTTTTAGTCATGCCCTTTGGTTTGTGTAACGCCCCCTCCACCTTCCAGAGCCTCATGAACCATGTCTTCCGCCCTTTTCTCCGTCATTTTGTCTTAGTTTTCTTTGATGATATCCTCATCTATAGAAAAACCTAGACAGACCATCTTACTCATGTGGATCAAGTTCTCCGCCTACTCTCTCAGCACCAACTTTTCCTGAAACAATCCAAATGTGCTTTTGGTGCCTCAGAAGTAGAATACTTGGGTCATCTGGTGGGAAAGGATGGCATCAGGGTGGACCCAAAAAAGATTGAAGCTATGCAAGAATGGCCGCACCCAAAGACTCTCAAAAGCTTGCGTGGATTTTTGGGCCTCATAGGGTATTATCACAAGTTTGTTAAGAACTACGACAAGATTGCAGCACCTCTCACGGATCTCCTCAAAAAGAACTCTTTCACTTGGACTCCAGCAGCTGCTCAAGCTTTTCAAACCTTGAAGACGGCCATGTGCACCACTCCGGTTCTGACCCTTCCCGACTTCACAAAGACCTTTGTGTTGGAATGTGATGCCTCAGGGAAAGGAATCGGTGTTGTCCTTATGCAAGAGGGTCAACTGTTGGCCTTCACTAGCAAGCAACTGTCTGAAAGGAATTTGGGCAAACCCATTTATGAAAAAGAAATGTTCGTGATTCTGCATGCCGTTGAGTTGTGGCATCCTTATCTCTTGGGGAAACGCTTCCAAATTAAGACCAACCATCAAAGCCTCAAGTACTTTCTGGAACAATGCATTTCCTCCCAAGAACAACAAAAATGGGTGATTAAGCTCTTTGGATATGATTATGAGATCATTTACAAGAAGGGAAAAGACAATGTCGTGGTGGATGCACTGTCCCGGAAATATGAAGACGAAGGATCCATTTTTTCTCTTTCCTTCATTGTACCATCTACAAATGGACTTATCTACATGGGCCAATTAAACAACAAGTGTTTCAATCTACAAATGGACTTCACATAACATTTCACCATGTTTGCTAGTGCTACAATAAAGTTAACCAAAATTAACAAAGAGCGTTTTGCATAGGCCAATTAAACAATTGCATAGGCTCCAATTAAAAAATGTGTTTCAATCTACAAATGGACTTCACGATGCCTTTCACCACATCTACTACATAATCCAATCAAATAACAAGTTTTTCAATCTACAAATGGACTTCACAAAACATTTCACTGCATCTGTTGTAGTAAAATCGACCAAAATTGACACCAGCATTTTTCACACAACATTTCACCATGTCTGCTATAGTTCACTACGTCTGCTATAGCAAAGTCACCAAAATTGACAATAGGTGTTTCAATCTACAAATCTACCCTCATATATACTGGATTAGATCAAATGTTTTGGTATATCAATTTCCCAGTTCTCATCTTGGTGTTCATTTTCTTCACTCTGAACAAGACCCTCTCCAGATGGATTATCGTTATGAGCCTCCAAAGAATTATGTTCTGTATCAAGTTCATTAGAGAAACTTGTTATATTGTTTTCTCCCCTTCTATCACAATCTGATCGCCAAAGAGCTAGTGCTCTTTCATATGGAAAATTGGAAATGTCATACTTTGTTACATATAATATTAAACATATATCCATATGTTTAT
>JASDQU010241556.1:175005-194690 GCA_032191745.1 Picea mariana
GGTGATAATAGATTTGCCAACTGAATGATGATAGGTTTTATCACCTTCCCCAAAAATATAAGTAACAGTGTTAAAAGAAAGAAGACAGACAAACTGATATTTTAATTAACCTTAAATAAAGGTGCCCATTTGTACCTTTCTCTTATAATTAATAGAAGTAGCATTCTTCCCAAAGAAGAAAAAACGCAAAATGATCTCACTTCATGTAATAAAGGTTTCAAATCTTGATCCTCTCCAGCCATCCTGTGATGGTAAAGGATGACATTTTTCTTTTGAATGCAATGGCACTTAATAGAGACTTCCACTTGGGCACTGACATGTGATTTGGACATGCAAATGGCCGACAAGATGCCCAAGGTCCATTCTCAGCAATAACCCATACTCACTAGGTTATAGTTTGAAGACACTACGCTCAAATATCATGATGTTCTGTAATAGAAAACTGTTAGAGATATGCCATTTTAGGTTTTGTGCTTTCAACTAATCCTATTAGTAGGGTTAACATTGTTCCCAACCTTAAATTGGAACTTGGTTGATTCTTCTAAAATAAAAGAGAATGAGGACCTCATCATAGTGCGAAAATCTTAGTAGTTTTATTTGCATTTTTTTCCTCCCAAGATTTATTTGATTCTAAAACCATTGTCTAGCCCGAAAGAATGACAATATAATTCTCATCCTTTGAAGAATTTATAGATTCATTCCGTATTAAATCTCACTTGGAACGAACACATTCATAAATAATTGAAAAGGAATAATGTCAGAAGAAAATTCAAGAGAATAACTGCAAATTTGATTAATGATCTAAGATGATAGCAAGACTCAATAAGAAAGAGCACTGTGACCTTTCAAATTCATATACACACCCAGGCCAACATTACAAAGATTAATCCTCAAGACTAGAGTCTTTGTCTGTAACAATAGATGTGCGTTATATAGCAAGACTCACGTAATCTTGTTTTAATACAAACAGGACCTTGAAACCTTCCTGATTGAATTAGAACTCAATCTGGCACCGAGTAGGGAGGAGAAGATTGTGGTTGTTTGCTGCTCTATTATATAAATAGATATTCTTGTGAAATAATAGTAAATTTTGTATGCTAATGTTCCAAAATCACAACACTGACAAGAGAAGAAAGAGCTAAAACCTGGAGGTAGAAGGAAACAAAGACCAGTGAGTGCATTCCCAGGAATGTATATGTATATGAATTTTTAAGGTTGGAACTAGCCCTAGCGCCTTGTTTTGTGTAGGATTTATCTTATACCTGAAGGTTTTTTTTGTTTGTTTGTGTTGGTATCATTCAAAGAGCATACACTTGGCCAATGGAAAAGGGTGAATCTAAATCAGAGTCTTTTATGGAAGATATGGAAGATTTTTTGTAGCAGGGTATCTATCTGAAATAAGGGCATTTTAATCAGCACTTAGACCCCTATCTTGAGAACATTTTCAGTACTAAAAGTCGGATAGCAGTGAGTGCAAGTTTTTAATGATATTTTGGCAATAAAGAAGCTGTTGGAGAAGCACATTCATAAAGGGTATTGTTTAGATCTATTCTGAGCAGCATCCTCGAGGGGTATTTGCAGTTACCGCATTGTTTTCAGGCCTAATTCCATTCTCGGATCAAGGGTAGAATTTGCAGTCCAGATCCAAAATTCATCTGCAGCAAGCATGTTCAAGGCAATCTTCAAGGGGATGCACCAGCTAATCATTAAAAACTTAAGACCATATTCAACATACAGAAAATCAAAGGCACCTGCATGTTATGAAGATAGTGGAGATGGTTGGTTGTTTTGCAGCACTTTAGCACACTATTCAGATTTTCAGACCTTAGAGAAGGAGAAAGGAGGATGATTAAGGCATACAGTGTAGGGATTCAAGCACTCCTAGTGTATGCATGTGCATCAGTTGCTCACTAACCTTTGGGATAAAGTTAAACATTATCAGGGCTTGGTGGTAACATAAGCTTGAAAAAATCTTTGGGTATCCAAACAAGACCTTAAGAAATCACATCCCTATGATAACCTTGTTAATATTGAGGTAAGAAAATTTGATGTCACCTATATCAAACATTGGGTCAATCACTTGAAACAATACTTTGCCTTGCATCACATTATTCCACATGACCAAATTCATTTAACATTGTTGTACATGGATGATCCACGTTTGATCAGATACATGTGCATGGAGTTCAAGAAACATGCATTTGATCAATATGATAATGACTTCTACAATCTACTATTTAATATAGGACACACATTTCAAACATTTGAGGATGGATAAAAGTGGTTTTTAGTAGGGTAAAACACCAACCCCTTGTGTCTTCAATCACTGAGCTAGTGCTTAATGCTTAGTTTGGTCAAGGGACACATCATACACCAGATGATAGAGGTAGGAAAATTTTTGGGTCTAACTGCACCCACCATGAAGTGTTCATAGGATGTCCAAATTCCAAGTAAAGAACCAACAATGATCAATGCAAAGAGCCTTACATTGAAAATATCCATTCCAAGCACCACACAAGGGTTTAGACCAATCATTAATCCTACATTAAAATTAGGAGATGACAATGAGAAGGGGAAACCTTTGGTTCTCTCTACATCCACAATGAAGTCTTCAGTTCCAAGTAAAGTGCCAACCATAATTGAAGAAGGGGTCCTTATTTTGCAATCACTAGTTCCACTTGCTCAGTCCAACCAACCTAGCCAGTTCATTTAGGGCATTCAATCACATATAGGGACCTCTGGATGAATTTGGCTTTGAATTTGAAACAGATATGCCATACAACACTGAGGGTAGAGCTGTGGAAGAGAGTTTGGTTGAAACTGTGGACTGCTCTAGTTCAACTAATGTTGCTTTACAATGCAACAATGAAATACAAAAATGTATTGTTGACCTTCCTAATAATACTTGTGATGAACGGATCCTACTTAGACATCAAGAGGTGACATGGAGTGTTTAGAGTGCTTGAAAGGGGGAAGGTGACCAAGGGAGATGGCTATCGACTGAAGTAACTTGTAAACCTTTGAATGCAACAATATATCCATCATCATAATAATAAGAAGGATATAAACCCTGAGTTTCTTCACAACTTTGACATAAATATCAGTAGTAGAACATATAAAGGAAGGCTTTAAGTAAATTCAAAATCAGTAAGCACCTCTCTGAAGCCGTCGCTACACCAATTAGATATGTGAGTTTGCAATCAGATATGTGAGTTTGCAAATTTCCATTGTGGTCGAGCCTTAGCGCGGAGCCATGAGTGGGGTCCTCCTCTGCAAGCAGGGTCTTGGACTAACAAAATATGGTCACGACTCACTGCCAACTGGTGCCTGGGCCGAACCTGGGAGTAACCCGTTACCAACCAGAAGAAAGTCCAAGAGTAAAATACTAAACCCGTAAACCTCAAGGCCAAAAGGGGAAATAAGAGGTAATAGAAGAAGAGTAAAACCGTAATTTGTAAACCTTTGTTCCGTCAAACCCCAAAGGGGAAATTCAAATAAGAATGAAGATGTAAACTGGGGAATGCATTTCAGATCCCATATAATTTATACCATGTGGGAGGTCCAAAAATCTCCATGTTCTTTGGAAATCAGGCAAAGGGAAGATTGTAGGCTGTAGCTACCCATTGCTGAGTGCCCACTGCCCATACCACAAAATCGGGGTGAAATTAAACCATAAACCTCGATTTTACCAAATGGCAGGGCGAAGAAGCTATCATAAATTCCCATATTTCTAGAAATTTGGCTAATGGAAGCTTGTTCCTCCAAATTTCAGGGGCTAAATATAATTTGTTTTCCTCTATCCCTCCTAAAAACATGGGCTAACCCTGTACACAATTTTTACCCTAAAATAAATTACGGGCTAATGAAATAAGTTTAAAAAAATCACTCTAATACAAAAAAATCGCCCAATAAAAAATTAGAGGCCCCTTAATTTCGCCCATGAGAGAAATTTCGCCCCTAAAATCATCTATGCTCAGGACATTTTTCATTCGATGTGAGGTACAAAAATAAACTCTGTACATCTTCCAGCAACTCATGTTACAAGTCAAAGAGAACCATCTCATAACCTCCCTTCAAGTATTCATAGACTATCTAATTGGCAAGCAAGTGTTGATGTTGTATGTATTTGATTTATTATTCATTTTTACATTTTGACTCCTCATTTTTCACACTTAGCTGGACATTAAAGTTTTTAGTATTTTATGAGCAGGACACCATTCAATGCAATCAGGATAGAGAAATGCAATCCATGAATTTAAGGGAAATAATTGTTGAAAGTAACATGCACAATCCACCTGCTGCAAATTTGGGTGGGCCCTCTAACATTGTTGAAGATGAAGTAGATTTTAGAGGTCATTTTACTCTTCCCATTGGTGGTCAGTATGATCCCATGCCTAGAGGACACATATAGTTTCATCCCAACATGATTGCAGTACATAAAAAATTTCGAACGAAGATAGATAATCTCTCCATTGCTCAAATGTGCCATGTTTTCCAAGAATATATCCTGGAATCCAAGTTGTGAGGGGGTCTAAAGGACCTATTTGTAAATAATGCAAGAATGAGAAAGGTTCCCATCATTTTTCTCGATGGAATCACATGGATCCTGGTGAACAACCTCATGTTCTAAGTGTACTTACCCAAGTTGAAGAGATGCTCATAGCACGTGTAAATCCTATATTGCAAGTGACTCATTCTCGTGGTGGACAATATAAATATAGTGGCCACACAATCAACTTTCCGCAAGATATTTTTGTGATTGCTAGAAATCTTCCACGACGTGTTGAAGACCTCGACTTCCTAATTGTTAGAAGACATGGGCCCAATCTAAATATTATGAATGTTATGTGAAGTGATCACGGGTGATGAATGCATTGTATTACAAAATTCGAATGGATAAATTTTATCACGATGTTCAAATTGACATGGACTCAGTTGTTGCTCTCCCTGAAAACCCCACAAATGTGTCAACTCAACTTAAATTTGTTGATTGTGATATTGAAGAAACAAATAACAATGTTGTTGATGTTCAAGGGTTTCACGCTGACCGTTTGCACTCCCATCCTTCATCTTTTGTTGCTCGCCTACCCAATGAACATACAAAAGTGGAAGAAATAAGAACATTTATTGAAAATGTGTAGTCTTCACCTATTCAAATTGTCGACTTACCAGCTATTGGTTCATCTCCAATTAATGAATATAATACTCAAGGGTTATTAGACATGGAATTCCACACATTATTCCCCACTGGTGAGGCTGATTGGTTGCATCCATGTATTTGTGACATTCATCTTCATGAATATGGATAACATTTGCTCAGATATTTTGATCAGAGATTTGGAAGCCATCCTCATTTTCGATACTTCTTATTGAACATGATAATGCGACATCGAAGCCAAGCAATTGCTGCAGTTTTTGTTAAGAAAAATATACATGATAACTCCCCAACAACAATTGAAGGCTTGTGTCAAAAACTTTCAGATTTACTTGATAATAAGTTGGCTGAGCATCTTATGCGTTTTGGATCTTCACTTAGAGGTACAAGGGCCTATTGGACAAAATTTCGTACTAAAATTACTGACATGATTACTCAGTTGGGTTGTCCAACTTTGTTTTTTACATTGAGCGCAGCTGACACAAAATGGCCAGACTTGCATAATGTCATGCCAAGAAATGACAATTCTCATGGTTTTAATCAACATCATATAAAAATTGAGAATGTTATCAGGTACCCCCATATTGTTGCCATGTTTATGCATCATAGATTCAATATCTTTCAAGAAGAAGTAATTGAAAAATATCTTGGAGCTAAAGACTTTTGGTACAGGTTTGTATTTTCGTATTTATGTTAAATAATTTATTTCTTCCTTTTTATTATTCTTTTCGGCTATATATATATTTACTATATCTTTTTTTTTTTTAGATATGAGTGGCAACATAGAGGATCGGCTCACATCCATGGATTCTTATGGTTGCAAGGTGCTCCTAACATGGAAAGATTAGATTGGTCTAATCCTTCAGATGTGCATGGTGCAAAGACATACTTTGATAGATATGTAACAGAATGGAATCCACGTGACATTCATCGCCGAAACATTATGGTTCCTCGAAGCATCAATGATGATCCATGCCTATTGAATACAGATTAGATATTTTCTTCCAATCCTCATGATGATTATGAACATTTGTTGAACCGTGTTCAAAGACATACAAAGTGTAATGTAGATTCTTGCTTGCGCAAGAAAGGATCTATTCTCAGTTGTCGCTACAATGCTCCGATGTTCGAGATGAATCACTATTGTTCATAGATGAGAAAGGAAGAAAGAAATATGAGCCAGCACGAAACGATGATAGGCTAAATATCCATAATCTAGATCTTCTTGCCATGTGGCATGCAAATGTTGATTGTCAACCAGTGGTTTCTCATCATGTTGTCTTGAAATATATTGCTAAGTATGCTTCCAAAGAGGAAAAGAGATCTGAAAGTTATCAGGATATTCTAACAAGAATTTCAAATTCTGGTGCCTCAGAAGATTCGGCTTTGTCTGCATATAGAAGATTCCTTGCTGAAACACTTGTTGATCGTGGCATTGGAGCCCAAGAAACATGCCATATGTTACTAAATCTACCTCTTGTAATTTGCAGTCGAAAATTCGTTTCCTTAAACATTGGGAGAAAGGTTTTTAAAAAAATTCCAAAGAACCCCCAACAATTTTCGTCTCCCAATACTTTTGTTGAAACATATCAAATGAGACCTACTTTTATTGAACATTTGTGTTTGATAGAAACAACAAGATCTTGGACATTTGATTCCAAATGGAAGAAAGAGCAATGGAAACCTAGATCTGTCCATGCCATTGTTAGAGTTTGGCCACGATTGTATTCTATTCCTGATGAGGCTTCAGAAGACTTCTAGACTTTTTCTTGGAGTGAATTTCTTTTGTACAAACCATTTAGGAGCATTCCCTTAGATATTGGCCTCTCAAATGATACAGTTATTGAAAATTGGTTAAATTTTTGATATCGAGCATGGCATGTTGATCGGGCCCCTCTCTCTTCAGAAAATTTCGAAGATGTTGATGATTCCCAACAACAACCAACCCATGTGGAAGAACATTTTTAAGAATGGCAACTTTTGTCTCGCTTGGTTCCTCCTAATAATGTCAATGTTTCTGACCTTCACACTCTTGGTCGAAGGGACTTTGATATATGTTTTGAATGGGAGCAAACAACAGTTTCAAATGATGTTGGAGAAGAGGCTATTTCTTTTATAAGAAATGCCCAATCAAGGGGTCATATTATTGAAAATGTTCATCCCACAAATGCATCTCCATCTTCCTTGGCAGAGAAACAACGAGTTGCTTTTGATATAATTTTACAACATTCCATTCAATATCCAAGTCTTCAACCTCTTCTAATGATTATTCAGGGAACTGCAGGCACTGGAAAGTATTTCCTTATTCATTTTGTTTCTCATGCTCTTTCTACTTCATCAGTTGATGGAAACAGTCCTTTGCATTTGCTTGCTCCAACAAGACTAGTTGCTTTTAATATACGTGCAAAAACAATACACTCAGCACTGAAAATTCCTATTAAGGATATGCGACCACTACAGGGGAAATCTCTAGCAATATTTCAAGAGGAAATGAGGCATATTAGATATATTTTGATAGATGAAATGAGTTTTTTAGGACCAAGGCTATTCATATAGATTGATTCTAGATTACAAGAAGCATTTCTAGAAAATAAATCTTCTCCTTTTGGTGGTAGATCTATTATTCTTGTGGGTGACCTTGGTCAACTGCCTCCTGTCAAAGATAAGCCTTTGTATGCAGGTAATACAACAGGGAAAGTTTTATGGAAAAAATTCAACATTGTCGTCACATTAGATACAATATTCCGGCAGCAAGGAAATGATCCAAAATAATATTATTTTCGTAATCTATTAATGAACATAAGAAATGCAAAACCCTTTTTTGATGATTGGGAGCTTCTTATGTCACGGGTTGGTATGGATTTGCCTATTGAGGAAAGGAGTTTATTTAATTCATCACTTCACTTGTTCCCAACAAATAATTTAGTCGACTTACACAATAGGAAGATGTTGAAATCACTAAATTATTCAATTGCACGATCTGTTGCTGAACATACAAGACGAACAAAAATTGGTGGTGGGGATGATGATCAATTGGAATGTGAAGTTCTCTTATGCCCTGGACAATGTGTCATGTTGACATGTAACTTGTGGGTTGAAGCTGGCTTAGTGAACGGTGCTCTTGGTTATATTAAAAACATATTCTATATGTCGGGTTCAAAGCCTCCTCAACTTCCAATGTACACAATTGTTCTTTTTTATAAGTACATTGGTGTTCCTTTTGACCCAATAAATACAGACATTGTACCAATCACACCTGTTATAAGAGGAAATCGTAAACAAATCCTCTAAAGATGGCATGGGCCCTTACTATTCATAAATCACAGGGGTTGACTTTAGAACGTGCAACAATTGATATTGGAAAGAAAGAGCAGCAAGGGTTGACCTTCACATCCATATCAAGAGTCAAATCAATAGATGGTATATGCATATCACCACCTTTCTCTTTTGAGCATTATGCAAAGATGAAAAATAGTGCATATGTTACAATTAGGAAAAAGAAGAGGAATGACTAAAGTCTATATCATTGTAACATCCACTTTAAATATTTTCACTCTCGATAGAATGACTATGTTAAGTTCATTTTTTTTTTCAATCTATGTGTATTTTTATTTGGGATCATCTTTTTGGGAAAGAAATTGTTCCTTCTATTTTTCATTTTGGATGGATTTTTTTCAATGTTTTTTTCATTCTACATATCCTCATTGCGAACGGAGAATATTTTTCTCCCATACAAAATATTATAACTTTCTACTTTTGTTTGCATACTTCTAAACATTTCCTTTCACTAAATTCTTGTTTGTTAGTCATTTAGTTTTTCTTGGAACATTTTTATAAAGGTCTCAATAAAAATTTGTTGTAATCATATATTTTTGAATGAATGTGAAGTTATGCTTTTATTTTTTCTCAGCATTACTAAATATTTTTTCTTGCTTATTTTTTTTTTGAATATACATTTATGGATAACGAAAATGCATCTAAGTTTATTTCAGCATTAGAGGATATCACATCTCAAGAAAAATTTCTTATTGGTATTCAAGATATGATAACTAGGAGAACTGGAACTCCTACGCACCTTTTCCATGATACTTTGCAATGTTTAGCTAAATTGAAGGAAATGATTCAAGCATTTCGACATGTTTCTGACAGGGAAGCTGGCAAAAAGATACGAAAAGAATGGCTCCAAAGGAAAAGGGGTCGTCAAGTTCATGTTGATGTTAATTGGTGTTTCATATGTCATAAGTCTGGTTGTATTTTGGAATAATTTATGTTATGTTCACCTTTTAAGAAAGTTTTAAAACGTTTGGATTTTGGATACCATATTTTATGTACTTAAAACCTTCACATTTTATATTTAAATTTTATTTTTCTTAAATGATATCGACAACCAATTTTATCTGATTGTTCATAAATCTACCTATTGAATATTAATACTTTCCATATGTTGAAATGTCACAATTTTATTCAAATGTTTACACTAAACATAACCTTATTACCCTTCAAATGTTCATATGTGTCATTAAAAACAACTTATTTATTATTGTTTCATTGTCATAGTATAATTTATATCAAATTTCTTTTTATTTCACACATGTGAACAACACATTATTAATGGATTATATCTTAAAATGGATTAATGGATTATATCTTGAAATGGATTATATCTTAAAATGTATTATTATTATATCTCAAAATATTGATGTCAACCACATAAACATTATTGATGTATTTTTACTAATGTATTATTGTATTAATATTTTAATGTTCGTTTTTAAGAATGTTTTATTAATTTCTTTATACTTTCTTAATGTAAGGATGTTTCATTAATATATTCATGATTATGTTATAAAATGTATAAATGTATTTTTACATTCACCGTTATATTTTAAAATGTATAAATTAATTTTTACTAATTAATTAATATTCATACATTACATTATATATTAATGTTTTAATACTTTTATTTATAACACACATTACTATTTTTCATCATTTAATACTTTTATACATTAATTTCTTTATTAAATTTTATGTATTAATTTATATAATCCTTAATGAAAACCATAGATTTATAAAACCCTCAAGGAAAAGCTTAAATTTATACAACCCTGCATGTAATGTTGCAATCTCATTGAAAAAAACTTAATCAATTTATTACTGTTTAATTGTCATAGTATAATTTTTATCAAATTTCTTTTTATTTTACACATGTGAACATACATTATTTTCATCAATGTTATTTATCTTTTTACATTATAATTGTATCAAAATGGAAAAATATAAAAGTTTACCTCTAAATTTATGAATGTTAAACATAATCTCATCAATTTATAATATTTTATTTTATGTGAACAACTTGGAGGTCTAAAATATATGATGTCAACCTCATAAAATATTTATGTCAACCTCATAAACATTATTAATTTATTTTTCCTAATATATTCTTGTTTTAATATTTTAATGTTCATTTTTAAGAATATATATTAATTTATTTATAACTTATTAATGTATGGATGCTTGATTAGTATATTGAGGATTATGTTATAAAATGTTTAAATGTATTTTGACATTCACGGTTATATCTTAAAATGCATAAATTTATTTTTACTAATTAATTAATATTCATACATTACATTGTAGATTAATGTTTTAATACTTTTATTTATAACAGACATTATTGTTTTCCATAATTTAATACTTTAATACAATTAAATAAAATATTTAATTGTATTAATGCATTAATGCATTATGTAAAAAGTAAAACATGATTCCATACATCTCATTGTGACTTCCACACAAAAAATTCTTGACGCCACATTCTAATGACCATTTTCCCAACATCGCAAAAGCAAAAGATGATTCTACACTGTGTCAAGTGTTTCCGAACATTGGATTATGATGAACATTTCCCTACGTCGAATTTTGACAAACATTTCCCGTCGTCGCATTCTGACGAACGTTTCCCATCGTCACAATGTGGTGAACATTTCCCTTTTGTTATCAATGTCCTTAGGAAAAATATAAATCATTGTCTAAAAAGTAAAACATGATTCCATACATCTTATTGTGACTAACATTTCCAATGAATTATGATGAACATTTCCATTGCATTGTGACTAACATAGAATTATGATGAACATTTCCCTATGTCGCATTCTGACGAACATTTACCAACGTCACAATGTCACGACCATTTCCCAATGTCGCATTGTGACGAACGTTTCCCATCATCACAATTTGACGAACATTTCCCTTTTGTTATCAATGTCCTTAGGAAAAATATAAATCATTGTCTAAAAAGTAAAACATGATTCCATACATCTCATTGTGACTAACATTTCCAAACGTTGCACTCTGTTGAACATTTCCCAATGTCACAATTTGATTAATTTATTTATATTTTATTAATGTATGGATGCTTGATTAGTATATTGAGGATTATGTTATAAAATGTTTAAATGTATTTTGACATTCAAGGTTATATCTTAAAATGCATAAATTTATTTTTACTAATTAATTAATATTCATACATTACATTGTAGATTAATGTTTTAATACTTTTATTTATAACAGACATTATTGTTTTCCATCATTTAATTCTTTAATACAATTAAATAAAATATTTAATTGTATTAATGCATTATTGCATTATGTAAAAAGTAAAACATGATTCCATACATCTCATTGTGACTTTCACACAAAAAATTCTTGATGCCACATTCTAATGACCATTTTCCCAATGTTGCAAAAGCAAAATATGATTCTACATTGTGTCAAGTGTTTCCAAACATTGGATTATGATGAAAATTTCCCTGCGTCGCATTTTGACGAACATTTCCCAACGTCACATTTTGACGAACATTTCCCAACGTCGCATTTTGACGAATGTTTCTCATCGTCACAATGTGGCGAAGATTTTCCTTTTGTTATCAATGTCCTTAGGAAAAATATAAATCATTGTCTAAAAAGTAAAACATGATTCCATACATCTCATTGTGACTAACATTTCCATTGAATTATGATGAACATTCCCATTGCATTGTGACTAACATAGCATTATGATGAACATTTTCCTATGTCACATTCTGATGAACATTTACCAATGTCACAATGTGACGACCATTTCCCAATGTCGCATTGTGATGAACGTTTACCATCGTCACAATGTGATGACCATTTCCCTTTTGTTATCAATGTCCTTAGGAAAAATATAAATCATTGTCTAAAAAGTAAAACATGATTCCATAAATCTCATTGTGACTAACATTTCCAAACGTTGCACTCTGACGAACATTTCCCAATGTCGCGATCTGATGAACATTTTCAAACGTCGCAATGTGACAAAAAAATTCTTGACGCCACATTCTAACAACCATTTTCACACTTGTGATGAACAAATCTCAATATAATTTTCCATTGTCATAAACATTTACGGTTGTTGCAATGCAACAAACTATATATATCTTACATCAGGCATAGTCATTGTCATGGTCATCATCAATTGGAGTTAACTATCGTGATGATGAAGCATAGGCTATCACTTTGAACCATCGTCATCATCATGGTGATGGTGATGATCATGGTCAATGTTTTCTATTTATGTAATAATGTATTAATAATGTACTTGTACTTTATTACTTCAATATATTAATGTACTATTATAAAATAAATATTTTTTTAATATTTTAATGCTTTATTAATGTATTAATTAACAATACTTTATGTATGTTTTATTACTTTATTTATTAATGTATTATTTCATAATGTATAAATATTTTATTAATACATTAATTTATTAATTAAAAATATATAAATATATTAACTATAATATATTTAAACACAATAATAATGACTTAATATACTATTATAAATTATTACTTAATGTATTTTTTAATGCTTTATTAATACATTAATTAATAATCTATAAATATGTTATTTATAAAATATTTTAATATTATAATTATGAGTTAATACATTATTATAATATATTAATTTGGGTGATATATTCTTAAAGTATCGATGTATCGTTATTTTATTAATGTATCATTACCTTATTAATTAATGTATTACTTTATTATTGTATAAATATTTTATTAATGTATTAGTACTTTAATATAATAGTTTAAATATAATAATTTAATGTATTTTTTATTACTTTAATACCTTTTTAATGTGTTAATGTTTTATTCATGTATTACCTTATCAATGTATTACTTTATTATTGTATAATAATGTATTAATAATAATGTATTATTATCATTTTAACATTAATACATTATTAATACTCTATTAATAAATTAATAAAGTAAGATATTAATAATACATTATAAAAGTATGAATTAATATACTATTATAATTTATTAGGTAATGTATTTGTTAGTGTTTTATTAATACATTTATAATAATGAGGCAATACATTATTATAATGTATTATTAATATATTAATATTTTAATAATGTATAGATATTTTTTTAATGTGTTAATTCAGTAATATTAATATTTATGTTTTTATTTATAAAATATTTAATATTAATGTTTTATTTCATAATGTATAAATATTTTATTAATACATTATTTTATTAATTAAGAATATATAAATACATTAACTATAATATATTTAAACACAATAATAATGACTTAATATACTATTATAATTTATTACTTTTGTTGGCGACAGAAGTCACTCCTGGATTGCTTGCAAGAGCAGAGCCCGACGCCCATCAGTTTTATGTCACGATTTGAGTATAAAAGGGTGATCGAGTGGAAGTAGACTCGGACGAAAGTATTTGAACTCGGAAACTAGGCCAAGCATGCGTGGGCAGGTGAGGTCTTGCACAAACTTCAGACAGTGAGTGGTAGTAAAGGTGAGTAGGAGGAAGACTTGTATAAGAGAAATGCAAAGGTCTGTTGTAAGCATCAGGCTTCTAACGGACTGTAGGAGAAGGCACTTAAACGCGAGATCTTCTTACATTCAAATGCAAAACCAGAGAATACAATAATGTCACGGTAAATCCTTTATCATAACATAATTGCATGTATCCATGTCAATCAGTCAATCATGAACTCTCTTAGCATGAGACGAAAATTAGATGGAGTAAGAAAGACTGTCTGTCATAAAACAAAATATCTCATATATAGATGCATAACCAGAAAACTAGAATATCTGTTAAAACTTTACAGTAGGGAGCTCTGCTCTACCATCGATAGATTCAAAATGGAAAAAATGCCTCTAAATACTCTTCCCCCTTTCACCCAGCAGAGGCGTCTCAGAATTTTCAATGGGTGATGTCTCCTCAATCAAATCTGTCCTCTGTTCCCCTGTCATATGCCTCCTTAATTCAGCATGGCTCGCACCAGGGGGTAGCTGAGCCCTTTGAATGTTGAATTGGCGTGTGCAAGTTCCTCTGGAGAGTTGAAGACTCGGCGTGGCTTTCTTGAAGAGAACCAGTACAAGGGACCCTCCCGGCTAGACTTTTAGCCAGGACCTCCATACTCTGCAATAAATGAGTGATGCGAGATTTTACCCACCCTCTTTCTTCTTTATCCATTATGAGTAGGCATCGGGATCCAGATCACATCGAACTGGTATCTAGAGAACACAGTGCCGCCCTGTCAAATGATAAATGTTGTCGCCCCTCCTCCAGACCTACTTCTTCATGACCAGGCGCCAAATCCATGAGCTCGGCGCCAAAGGCGCTTTTGACGCTTCCAAGTTCGGGGCTTCGAAATATGAAATGGCGAGGGGCGCTTACCGCTAGAACTCGCGAAAGCTGACATRGCGCGGATGTGTGCCGCGTGTCCTTCAGATGGACGGCCAAGATGGTGTCGCTATTATACAAGGGGCTGCCCCCCCCCCCTTTACAGGCTTGCCTGATATGACCTAGGGCTGAGACCGCGGGCTCGGTGCCAAAGGCGCTTTCGGCGTTTCGTTGATCAGCACTTCCAAGTGTAATGAGCTGACGACTCCTTATTTTCTGAAACCCCGATTTACGATATGCCGACAGGATGCCACCTGTCCCAGTTGGATCGGACGACCCAAGCCTGCTATGAAATATGAGAGTTGTCCCTTGCGCTAAACCTTGGGCAATTCGATAGCTCCGAAAACCCGGCGACCATCGATTTGCTTTGTAAATAGATCTTGGATGCTGCCGACGACATTTTGCTTACTCGCTTGACCCGCTACTTGGAAAAACAGGGATTCTCCCGTGCTGCACTCGGGCATTTTCTGTGCAATCTGCAGACCTGGGTGCTTCTGCGCCTAATGACAAAAATAATCGGTAACATTAGGCTCCATGGGGAATAGAGTCGTCCCTGCGATGCTCTAAGAACTCTTTCTGCAACTTCAGTGCCTTGCTATTGGGCTATGGAGTCACTTATTAAGTCGAAAACATGCAAAAAGAAAAATAAACAAAGAACTTAGAGGACAGTATTTACAAACAAGGGAGCTGTCTAAGACTCAAATAAAACATTTTTTCAGAAAATGCTCATTCACTAAGCTGTTGAAAACCTCTTCACCCTCCAAATATTGCAACCCGTACGTGTTGTTTGAGAAAACCTCAGCGATTTTGAAGGGGACGATCGAGAGGGCGTCAAACTTGTTGTGTTTGCCTTTGTCCTGCCTGGGGGCATCCCACTTAAATACCAAATCCCCGATCTCGAATTCTTTCTTCTTGACCTTCTTGTTAAAAGCCTGTTTGACTTTTTCCTGATGACTATGAGCTATGGTCCTCACATGTTCTGTGATCTGTTGCACTTCCACTATCTGATGAATCCTTCTGTTCATATGATCTAGTTCTCCCTCATAGTCTTGAAAGAATTTTGCCACATGTAAGGCGAGCTGAGTAGGAAAAACCACCTATGTTCCGTAGACCAGCTGAAAAGGCGAAGTGCCCAGAGATTTCTTTGTTGTTACTCGATCAGCCCACAGGGCAAATTTCAACTTCGAATCTCAGGCCCTTTTGTTTTCCTCCGATAGTATTTTAATTATCCTTATCAGGCTTTTGTTGGAGGACTCTACTAAACCGTTGCCTTGGGGATAGTAGGGGGTGGAGTGAATTAGTGAGATCTGGAATTGTTCGTAGAACTTAATTAAAGGCTCAGACGTGAAAGAAGCAACGTTATCAGTGACAATCCTGCTGGGACAGCCAAATCTAGCTATGATATCCTCCAGGAAGCTGATAATTACTTTGTGTGATGCGCTTCTGGTGGGGATAGCTTCTATCCACTTGGTGAAATAGTCTGTTGCTGTCAGGATCCATCTGTGTTGACCGCTTGAGGGAGGATGAATTTCTCCAATGAAGTCCAACCCCCACTGCTGAAAAGGTGTTGGAGATACTATAGGCTTCAATGGCAGTGATTTGAGCTGTTTCTTTCCTGAGAACTTTTGACATTTGATGCAAGCTCTGATTCCTCTGCAGACATCAGCGAATAAAGTATGCCAGTAATATCCATCCTTGAGGATCTTATGAGCAGTGGTCTTCCAGAAATGATGCCCCCCACAAAGGCCTTCATGGAAATCAAACATAACTTTCTGGGCTTCTGGTGGGTTCAAACATCTCAGCAGCATCCCCAAAGGATCTCTCCAGTACAAAAATTTCTCAATGAGATAATACCTGACCGCCTTGAGCTTTAAAGCTCTTTCCCTTCTTTTACCCATTCCATCCGGAGGCTTCAATTCCTGTATAAAGTACAGAATGTCACGATACCAGGCACAATCTACCAGCGATAAGCCATCTTGAGAGCGTTAGCTGGGCAACTCAGCTTGCTGAGTTCCTAAGCGAGCGTTGATGAAGCTAACTCCCAAGGCTTCACAATTGGTTTCAGCCAGTAGCTTGGCTAGACCTTTCCCCTTAACCAACTTGGTGGGATTTATTTCCAAGTCAAATTCCAAAATTTTTGCTATCCATCTGCCTCTTCTCCCATCTATGTCTGGTTATACAAGAATGTCCTTCACGGAAGCTGAAGGAACGTATGTTGTCACCTTCGAACGCAAGACGTAGATCCTGAAATCTTTGAGGGCTTTCACTAAGGCATAGGCCTGCTTCTCCATGATCTCATACATGATCTATGCATCTCTTAATGCCTTGCTAAAGAAGGCGATGGGTTGCTCACGCCCCTCCTCATTTTTCTGAAACAAGACCGTTGCTATTGTATCAAAAGAAGCAAAGGAGAAAATTAGGAACTCTTTAGAATAGTCAGGATTGATCAGCACAGGTGCCTCAGTCAATGCCCTTTTTATTTGTTCAAAATATGCCCTGGGCTCAGCGGTCCATTTCACTTCACTTCCCTTCCTGAGCATGGTCGTGATGTGTTTCACTAGCTCGGCAAAATTTGAGACAAACCTCCTTAGAAAATTAATTTTCCCCAAAAAGGCCTGAACCTCTTTTTTAGACCTGGGAAGTGATAAGGTTTGAATTGCCTCCACCCTGTTGGGATCAATTATCACTCCCTCTGCTGATACTATATGGCCCAATAACTTCCCTTCCTGCATAGCAAACAAACATTTCTTGGGGTTTAGGGAGAGGCCGAACCTCCGACATTTCATGAAAACTTCCCTCAAGTGGCGGCGGTGTTCCTTGTCTGAGCTGGAGAAGACCGTGATGTCATCGAGATAGATCACCACAAACTGGTCCTTCTCCCCGATGAAGGTTATATCCATGGCTCGCTGAAATGTTGCTCCTGCATTCATTAGTCCAAATGGCATCTTGGCATACATGAATGTGCCCCAAGGAGTGGTGAAGGCTATATTTTCCCTGTTCTTAGGCATGACCGATATCTGATTATAGCCAGAAAACCCATCGACCATGGATATCCTGGATGCACTAGTTACCCTCTGCAGTATGTGTTCCATCTTAGGTAGGGGGTAATTGTCTTTCTTTGAGCTTCTGTTCAGATTCCTGAAATCGACGCAGAGCCTGATTTATCCACTTTTCTTCCTTACTAGGACCAAGTTGGCCACCCACTCGAAATATCTCAAGGGGATAATGATCTATGCATCCAACAACCTTTTTACTTCTTTCTCCATAACGGGCAGCAACATGGGATTTATCTGTCTTAGCTTCTGTCTGAATGGCCTAGCCTCTTCCTTCAATGGGATCTTGTGCTCAATGACAGACGTGTCATACATCTTGAGGTCTTTGTATGTCCATGCAAGCACATCGACGAACTTTCTCAGAAACTGTGTATATTTTTCCCTCTGTTCTCTAGTCAAACTGCTTGACAATTTGACGAACCTAGGCTCCTCCTGTGAACCAATGTTACATTCGGTTATATCGACATCTTCATTTGAGACCTTTCCCTTTACTGCCACATCATTCCCATCGAACAGCCTCTCTAAAGGGACTAGTCCTCTCGGGATGTGATTGCTAGGCAGCTGGATAATCCGATGATTAGCAATTTTGTTTAAAAACACCTCAGGGTGAGGGTCACCTTCTGGATCTGGATCCTGATCAATGTGTACCGCAGAAAATTCGTCAACTGATTTGAGAAACCTTTCGATTTCCAGATCATCCTCGAACACCTTCCAATGCTTGACATTGTCCGGCATCGAGGGCCTATATCTTATTTCAACATCTTTTTTTACCATAGACGGCAGAGGAAACTTGAGCAAACTAGCTGAGACAACTGAAGAATCGGCCAAAGTATTTTCTTCCCTCGGAATGAAAGAAATGTTAAAAGCCAAGAAGAAATTATCAATTAGGTCCCACACTTCATTTCTATAATTTCTGAGCCGGGGATTATTAGCACGATAAGCATTTCTGGCTTGTTGAATAATCAACTCCACATCTCCAAATATTTCTATCTCTTTAATTCCCATTTCCTTTGCGTCTCTCATGCCCAGAACAAGAGCCTCATACTCTGCCACATTGTTGGTGATTTCGAATTCCAACTTGTATGAAAGGGATATGGTCTCTTGACAAGGTGATATAAAAACCACCCCAGCGCTAGTGCCTTCACCAGAAGAAGCTCCGTCAAAAAACATCTTCAACACAGAGGGGTTTTGAGGGGAAATCGGGTGATCAAGGCTGGGCTGTTTTCTGACTTGTAAAGATCTTTTAGGGGCGTCAGTAAGCTGCAGCAAACTCAACCCCAAGTTGGTGTCCAGTGCAAAGATGGGGTGATTGGTGGGATTCGCTTCATCACTGACAATGTAAGCCAGCTGAGCTTCTCTATACAGCCTCCTTTGTTCCCCTCTGAAAACCAAAATGGTGGCATACGTGAGATCCATCTGAAGTGTTCCCCCAAGCTTTTTTATCCAAGATCGGGACAACAGCATGCCGAACTTGGGGGGAACACCAGCTACCACAATATCCATGACCACGCTCTTCATGGGCAGCTGGAACAAGGAAACTACCAGGTCTTTGATGACTCCCAGGCACTGCACCCTCATTGAGTCGAAAGAGTACAAGTCATGATAAGTTTTGGTCACCTCCAGTCCTAATTCTTCCATAACTATTCTAGGCATAAGGTTATGGGAAGCCCCCGAATCCATGAGGCAATTATGCAGCACTTTATCATGTATGTTCAGGGA
>JASDQU010241556.1:194790-206067 GCA_032191745.1 Picea mariana
TAAATTGAATCGAATTACAGAGCAATGAAACACATGAGAAAATCTGATATTAGTAGCAAAAGAAAACTGTGATTCATATCAAAATAAGAGTCTAAGTACATAGGCCAAATGTATCCAAGATTGAACCCTTTCTTCTTCAAATGTTCCTGGCTTTATAGCCTCTACATACAGTTTCTAGATCCTAGAAAACTGGATCTTCTATACTAAAAATAGAAAGTCAATATTACAGTTACAAAAAGATAGGGATAACACCCAAAAAGGAGGATAATCTCTATGATTTAGTCCTTAAAATCTGTTGACTGTTGATGACGTGGAGGTTAGCCTTCCAAGGCTTCTTCAACCTGTTCTTCCAAAGATAAATTCGAGCTGCTGATGTGTAGCCAAAAACCCCTGAAATTTCTCTTATGAAAAGATGCCAAATGTGGTTAAAACTCTTCTTTTTACCTTATCTCTTGTAAATAGTCTTTAGATCTAACTTGATAATTCACCATTTATCCATTAGAATCAAATTCAACCCATTTGGATTCAAAAATCCTTGATCTGTGCGAAATTTCGAAAATTCTGGTTAAAACAGGCTTTCGGTGGTTGACTGGCAAGATTCTGTGCGAATTTACCACCGAAAGCGCAGCTTTCGGTGGTTAATGAACAGTCGTCCTCTTTGCCTAAACCACCGAAAGTCAAAATTTCCAGCAAAAAATGCCTTTGGTAAAAATCAATTTTCTCAGTCATAGAATATTCGTTTCGCACATTCCAATAGTCGATCGACATCTACAGATCGTAAGATTTCCAATGGTACAATCAGATTTGGATTTGGAGCTAGGGAAGCTAGTGAAAATTTCCCTTCAAGATTAGGCATATTTCCTTTAAAAAATGCCGGTGCGTTTTTGAGAGTTAACAGGCCCTAAGACAACTATTGGCTTTTCATCTTGGAGATTTATTGAGTCAGTGGAAGGCTAAGGGGGGTCAGACTGTAACAGATTAGAGAGGGATATCTTGAAATCTTTATTTTTAACTAGTTCAGACAGGGGTACAGGGATTCTAATCTTTTGAATCTCATGCTCAAAATTGAAGGAAGGGGCAGGCTTAGGAACTTCCCTTACCTCCACGACAGGTTCTTTGGCTGTTGGTAAAACATTCTGAGCTTTCTTTTCTTTGGTAGTGGCTACTGCATCTTTAGTAGGCATCTCCGTTACGGGGGACTGGTCCTGGTTGTCAGAATTTCCTTCTTTCCTCTTCGTCCTAAGATTATATCTGTTAGGAGTGTTTCCAACTCTTTCCCCTCTACTCAACTCATTGATTTGAGCGTTGATAAGGGATTCTTCATATGCAGCTTGAGTCAAATGAGGAAACAGAAACGTGTCCTCAATGCAGTGGATCTCGGGGTCGAGTTCATCAATCTCCTCCCCCTCTTCATGAGATACTAGGTTGTTTTGGAGAGGGTTCTGAATCCTCTGATCGTCTCTATCCCTACTCCTTTGTTCCCTAGGAAAAGCCTGTGGCACATTGTTATTAGGCTTCCTGAAACCTCTACCATCTGCATTTTGGGGATTTCTGTAGACGGGTTTCCCTTCTAATTCCCACCTTTCCATCCTAGAAGAAAGTGATTTTAGTGCTCTTGTTGTCTCGTCTGTCTGGAGGGGGGGATATGGAATGGATGGGGAAGCTTCAGGCCTCTGCCTAGATATGTTTCTACCAGCAGTATTCCTGAGTCAGTCAGCGGACAATATATTAGATTCTACCTCCATGGCTGCATCCTGCATGTGGGCCAACGTAGTAGCTCTCCTTTCCCTCAACAGGAGGCAGAAATCAGGATCAAAGGCACTAGCATAAGTGATCTTTGCGGAGGCTTTGAAGGGTTTTATCTCCACCGGGATTCTGTTGTACATTTTATTGAATCTCTTGGAGAAGTCGGAGACAAACTCCCCTTCTTTTCTCTTTAAAGACCCAAAATCTGTCATGTAATACACGAAATCTTTTTTATCTCCCCACTGTCTCAAAAAGTCACCATCCAATGCTTCTATCCCATTGATAGATCCAGGAGGCAGGGCCTTGAACCATTTTCTAGCTTCGCCTTGAAGGCTGTGGACAAAAATCCTCATCCATACATCTGCGTGCATGATGACGTTATCATCTGTAAAACTGTAGAAGGCTTCCAGGTGTTCTTCTGTAGATATGTCCCCCTCGCCCGTGAATTTAGGCAGTTGCTTGAGGTAACCGTCTGGTGGAAGGGCATTAAGCTGTTGAGGTAGCACGAGGGGAGCATACCTAGCGGCTATAATGGCCTCCATTCTGGTCATGGGGGGATTTGGTCCTGCCATAGGGATATTATGCGGAGGAGAACTCGGAGGGGAAGGAGTTCGAAAAGGGGATACTGGGGATGGGCTTCTGAGGGGAGTGGGAAACAATAGGGGATTCAGGGAGAAGGATAATGAGCTAAAGTCGGTGGATGTTTCTCTTTGTGCAGAAGCGGTGACCGCGGTAAGAGGAGAGGTGGTAAAGCTGGGAGTGGGGAAATCTTCAACGGTCATAGGTCTACACCAGGATACATCTCTAGAGGAGATGGGAGTGAAAAGGATTTCTCCCTCTAATCCCAGACCAGGGGGGGAAACCTCAACAGGAACACTCCCAAAATTCAGAAAATGGGAAACTTCAAAAGACGGTCTACCAGGAAACTGAGGTGGAGAGAATGGAGTTTCTACAAAGGGAGATGACATATTACCTGGTTTGGCGGCAGCAGTTTCTCCTTCAGGGGCCTTTTCTTTACCGAGAACCACCTCTCGACCAGTTCCAGGCGTAGCTAGAGGCAGCTGAGGATGGGACCGCATGTGTCTACCTCTGAAAGCCACAATTGAGGCAGTAGGGTCGCCAAAGTGGAGTCGTCACAATGGAGTCGCCAGGTGCTAAACAACAATCTTCGAAGGCTCTGATACCCGATGCACCTTCAGAATTCAGAGGCTCAATGTCGTTCAATTCCGGGGAAAATCTTCAACTTCGTCCCCGGCAACGGCGCCAGAAATGTTGGCGACATAAGTCACTCTTGGATTGCTTGCAGGAGCAGAGACCGACGCCCATCATTTTTATGTCACGATTTGAGTATAAAAGGGTGATCGAGTGGAAGTAGACTCGGACGAAAGTATTTGAACTCAGAAACCAGGCCAAGCATGCATGGGCAGGTGAGGTCTTGCACAAACTTCAGACAGTGAGTGGTAGTAAAGGTGAGTAGGAGGAAGACTTGTATAAGAGAAATGCAAAGGTCTGTTGTAAGCATCAGGCTTCTAACGGACTGTAGGAGAAGGCACTTAAACGTGAGATCTTCTTACATTCAAATGCAAAACCAGAGAATATAATAATCTCACAGTAAATACTTTATCATAACATAATTGCATGTATCCATGTGAATCAGTCAATCATGAACTCTCTTAGCATGAGACGAAAATTAGATGGAGTAAGAAAGACTGTCTGTCATAAAACAAGAGATCTCATATACAGATGCATAACCAGAAAACTAGAATATATGTTAAAACTTTACAGTAGGGAGCTCTGCTCTACCATCGATAGATTCAAAATGGCAAAAATGCCTCTAAATACTCTTCCCCTTTCGCCCAACAGAGGTGTCTCAGAATTTTCAATGGGTGATGTCTCCTCAATCAAATATGTCCTCTGTTCCCCTGTCATACGCCTCCTTAATTCAGCATGGCTCGCGCTAGGGGGTAGCTGAGCCCTTTGAATGTTGAATTGGCGTGTGCAGGTTCCTCTGGCGAGTTGAAGACTCGGCGCGGATTTCTTGAAGAGAACCAGTACAAGGGACCCTCCTGGGTAGACTTTTAGCCAGGACCTCCATACTCTGCAATAAATGAGTGATGCGAGATTTCACCCACCCTCTTTCTTCTTTATCCATTCCGAGCAAGCATCAGGATCCAGATCACATCGAACTGGTATCTAGAGAACAAAGTGTTGCCCAGTCAAACGATAAATGTTGTCGCCCCTCCTCTAGACCTTCTTTTTCATGACCGGGCGCCAAATCCATATTGGCKCTTTTGGCGCTTCGGGGTTCGGGGCTTCGAAATATGAAATGGCAAGGGGCGCTTACCACTAGAACTCCCAAAAGCCKACATGGCACGGATGCGTGCCGCGCGTCCTTCAGATGGATGGCCAAGATGGTGTCGCTATTATACAAGGGGCTGCCCCCCCCCCTTTACAGGCTCGCCTGATATGACCCAGGGCTGAGACCGTGGGCTTGGCACCAAAGGTGCTTTCGGCGTTTCGTTGATCGGCACTTCCAAGTGTAATGAACTGAGGACTCCCTGTTTCCCGAAACCCCGATTCGCGATATGTTGACAGGCTGCCACCTGTCCCAGTTGGATCGGACGACCCAAGCCTGTTGTGAAATACGAGAGTTGTCCCTTGCGCTAAACCTTGGGCAATTCGGTAGCTCCAAAAACCCAGTGACCATCGATCTACTTTGTAAATAGATCTTGGATGCTGCCGATGACATTTTGCCCGCTCGCTTGACCCGCTACTTGAAAAAATAGGGATTCTCCTATGCTGCGCTCGGGCATTTTCTGTGCAATCTGCAGACCTGGGTGCTTCTGCGCCTAATGACAAAAATAATCGCTAACAACTTTTAGTGATTTATTAATACATTAATTAATAATATATAATATGTTATTTATAAAATATTTTAACACTATAATAATGAGTTAATACATTATTATAATATATTAATTTAGGTACTATATTATAAAAAAATTAATGTATTAAATACATTGATGCATTAATACTACATCAATGTTTTTAATACATTAATGTATTTAATACATTAATGCATTAATGTATGTATTAATGTATTTAATACATTAATCTTTCTAATGTATTTAATGCATTAATGTATTAATACATTAATGTATTAATACATTAATACATTTAATTTATTAATGCATTTAATACATTAATGCATTAATGTATTCATGTAGTAATGTATTTAATACATTAGTGTATTAATGTATTAATGTTATTCAGGTATGCTGGTCATCAACTAGCAACAATCACTTTTATGTAAAAAGTGGTTGATATACGTCGATCGGCGCCATTAATTAAAAAAAGTGGAAAATGACGTCAATCGACGTATATCAACCACTTTTTACATAAAAGTGGTTGTTGCTAGTTATACATAATTGATCTCGCTTAGTCGGTCGGTGCGCATTTGATTTTCGTTTTTCCAGTTTCAATGAAAATTTCTCTTTCTTTCAAAGCAATGAGATCCGTCATGCATAAAAGATGTTAAGTCGAACAGAAAAAATTGCTCAACTGTGATGGGAAGATAGATGTTGAATTCAAAGATTCAAAGAGAAAAAAAGAGAATATCATCTTCAACCACGAAATCATTATAATCTATTATGGCTTTATAGTATATTTGATGAATACACTACATCCTCCACCGAGTTGTTGAATTTCAAATAAATTAGAGTAGACAAGAAAAACAAAAAATCCTAAGTTAGTAATGTATTTGTTAGTGTTTTATTAATACATTTATAATAATGAATCAATACATTATTATAATGTATTATTAATATATTAATATTTCAATAATGTATAGATACTATTTTAATGTGTTAATTCAGTAATATTAATATTTATGTTTTTATTTATAAAATATTTAATATTAATGTTTTATTTCATAATGTATAAATATTTTATTAATACATTATTTTATTAATTAAAAATATATAAATACATTAACTATAATATATTTAAACACAATAATAATGACTTAATATATTATTATAATTTATTACTTTTAGTGATTTATTAATACATTAATTAATAATCTATAATATGTTATTTATAAAATATTTTAACACTATAATAATGAGTTAATACATTATTATAATATATCAATTTAGATGATATATTATAAAAAAATTAATGTATTAAATACATTAATAGATTGAATACATTAATGCATTAATATTGCATCAATGTTTTTAATACATTAATGTATTTAATACATTAATGTATTTAATACATTGATGTATTTAATACACTAATGTAGTATTAATGCATTAATGAAAGAATGTATTTAATATATTTAATGTATTAATGCATTAATACATTAATGCATTAATGTATTAATGCAATTTATTAATGCATTAATGTATTCATGTAGTAATGTATTAATGCATTAATGTATTTAATAGATTAATATATTTAATACATTAATGTATTTAATCTATTTAAAGTATTTATCTATTTAATGTATTTAATGTATTAATGCATTAAATACATCAATGTATTTAATACATTAGTGTATTAATGTATTAATGTTATTTCAGGCATGTCGGTCGTCAACTAGCAACAATCACTTTTATGTAAAAAGTGGTTGATATACGCCGATCGACGCCATTAATTAAAAAAAGTGGAAAATGGTGTCGATCGGCGTATATCAACCACTTTTTACATAAAAGTGGTTGTTGCTAGTTATACATAACTGATCTCGCTTAGTCAGTCGGTGCGCATTTGATTTTCGTTTTTCCAGTTTCAATGAAAATTTCTCTTTCTTTCAAAGCAATGAGATCCGTCATGCATAAAAGATGTTAAGTCGAACAGAAAAAATTGCTCAACTGTGATGGGAAGATAGATGTTGAATTCAAAGATTCAAAGAGAAAAAAAGAGAATATCATCTTCAACCACGAAATCATTATAATCTATTATGGCTTTATAGTATATTTGATGAATACAYTACATCCTCCACCGAGTTGTTGAATTTCAAATAAATTAGAGTAGACAAGAAAAACAAAAAATCCTAAGTTTTCAAAGATTTTATTATTTGATGACTAGATATTGTTCATTTCGCTAAGGAGAGTGTAAAGAATTTAACTTTATAGAGGTATTGGTTTGGTTTGTTGCATAGTAGTTTGTCATTTTAATAAACATTATTCATCTAACATATAAGAAAGATGTATTAGACAATGATTCAACATTAAGTCACTACATAATATGTTACTTGTTAAAAATAAAATCAATAAATAAATGTAACAATCACTCTTAAATCACTAAATGAATGTAACAATCACTCTTGACATTAAAAAGGTCAACTCTATATTTTATGAATGTGGTAGTGTTACCAATTGGAGTAGTGGGAAACAATCCACTACAATATTCTCGAGTCAAATCATATACAACACATGGATCGTGATAAGTCAAAACACATACACAATCAATATTATTTCACTAGGCAATGATAGAGTTTAGAAAAGTGTTAGTTATGAGCATCATTGGGCAAACAATCATTGACTTGTTCACTAAGAGTGAAAGCACCGATAACTTTGAGTGATGGATAGACTACATGGAAGTACCCAATTTTTTTAACTATTGAATGATTTATTGATAGATTTTGTTTGATAAATGAGGACGTGGAAGTGATTCCACGTGGAATGTCACTAAAGTATAAGGTATTTTGTAGGATGAAACTTTACGAAGTTTGAGAATTGATGGAAAGTACGTGAAGTCATGATTAATGAAGAAAAGTTACTTGATAATAGACCAAGAGAGTGTTTATGAAGCTTTATACAAAGTGTCATGATTAATAAAGAAAAATTACTTAACAATTGATTGAGTGTTTATGAAACTTTATAAAGAGACCAAATTCAAGTATTGTTGGTTATAAGCCACTTCCATTGACTTAAGATTAAGAAGGGGTTCTTCATGTGCCATGCGTATTCATGTTTTCATATTTAAAAATATGTGGTTTATGAATTCTCATTTGTTTGGTGGATTTATTCATGGATTTAGTTGATATCTAATTTTTTAATGGTTGACAATTAGATGGTTATCAATTTTGAAAATTTATCAAATTAAGATGGAACGATAGTGGCCTTAAGTCAAGAAGTGATACAAAAGTCAATCTTTTTTAATTGATAAGATAATTATTAAGCAAGGAGGTTTGGTCTAAAAAAGAGAACTAGAGATTGATTAAGTTTATCACTAATTGAAGTGCACTTGAGAGTTTGTGTTACGAATTTGTCCAAGTGTGGATGTGTAAGTAATGCATGTATATACAAGTTAAACTTGTGATAATTGTTGTTGTGGTCATATTAATTCTACTAGTTTGGATCACCTTAAGTTGAAGAACAATTCTAAAACTATCTTTGATGGTAGTTCACTTATTAGCTTTAATAGACATGACTAGGAGTTTTGATAAAATCATCCACCTTTTTTTGTCTTTGTTTTGATAAAATAATCCACCTTTTTTTTTCTTTCTTTACTTTCTGAAACTAGTAAAGGATACCATATTAACCCTAAACCTCCCTTAAAATTTGGAGGAAAAATTGTGGTCGAGTGCCCTATGAATAGATTTGAATGTATGAGTTTGCTTATTACCAAAACAATAGATATTCACTCTGGATCTATTAAGAATTGAGAGACACTTGAAATAAATTGAGATGCAAATATTTTGGTTCTTAAAAGATCCCAAGTTAAGATGGATCAACATTGATGTGTTTGTGTATATATATTAATTAGTGCTTGGTATTCTTTTCTTAACTTTTCTTTTTTACATTGTGTATTTTAAGCATTGAATGATACATGGGTTGTTTATGGATTTGATTTGTTTATGTTCAATCTTTATATGTGTCTATGCGAGTGTAGGGGGAAACAATATAATGAAGATGGAGCTACGACTACAGGAAAAAAATGACAAATCTAGATTCACCATGGAAACATGAGTCAAAGTACACATCAATCAATTAAACTAGGTAAGCTCTCACACCATGGACACGCATGAGTTGATGGTCCATCATTGGATTAACTTGGCCTCAATACACATCTTATTCATTTTCCCTACTACTATTTGACTTCATAACGACAAACTAGCCTACCTTCATTGATGGATTTCCAAACTCACTAGTTGGGATGTGACCTCATTACTTCCATACATGTTTCTGATGGACCTTCATGCACCAAAACATATCAGAACTTGACCCCCTAGACAAATCCTCCCACATGTGCAACCCCACCTTCTCCACTTTCCTTAGACCCTACCCATTGTCCAACCTCACTAACATCTACGCCTACTACAAACCCCATCAAACATCTTACATTTGAGATGATCCATGTACATACCTCAAGGAGATGACCTTGAAAATGAAAGATTTGATGTGTTAAAAAAATGAAAGGAAGACACGAAAGCGATCATACACCCCAACCTATTCTAGGAAAATGTGATTTTATATATATAGAGAGAGATATCATATACCATTTCCATGCATGAAATTTTCTAGAGATAGAGATAAAAAGGGGGGTAAAGAGAAAATGGGATCATCTCTTAGGTTATACCCCTCTTATATATAGGAGCAAGGGGGTATAACACTTTCATTTTCAATTCGGTGGATGATAGTCAATAGGTTGTGATGTGAGGACCAAGGTTTTGGGAAAATCACCCTCACCATGTTTAGATGGCATGCCAAGTTTGACCTAATTAAAGAAAACATTCATATCATGGTGTTGTTGTTGGGTATGTGTTATATTCTTTGCATGTGTGTGTGTGGGTGCGTTAGATATGACAACTGCATCTGACGATCCCTCCCACTAGTGCTTTGCCCTGTGCATCAGGCGCTTTCCTAGGGGGGTCCCCCGGGGAGGGGGCAGGTATGCCTCCCCTGGTTACACGTAGAGTTTGGCAACGAGTAGTAGCCCGAGGCAGCGCCCCAAAAATTTTTTTGGGTTGTTTTTGCTATTTTTAGCAGATTTTTCTAATTTTAGCGGTTTTGTAAATTAATCCTGGATTAAGGGATTAGGGTTTTGGTATCTACAAAATACCTAAAAACATTGTATATATTGTATGGTGAATGGTGAAATTCGATATATAATGAATATAAGAAAGGTTTTCCCGGTTGAGGGTTTCCGGTATAAAATCTCTGTGTACTTTGTGTATGAGCCATTGATTAATTTATGTCTTGCTTAAGAATCTATATGCATTGCTTTACTTTGTAGGTTTAAAACTTATGTGTGGTATCAGATCTCGTTTTTGGCTTCAGAGAGACGCCTTTGTTGTTGAGGGTTTGTCTTGGTCTTAATAGATCAAGTTTATCTTGGGTTTGTGATAAACCTAGGTTTAGTGGGAGATTTTGCAATGGAGATTTGAGTAAAGAAGGAGGAATGGCGAGTTCATCTAGAATTGAGATAGAGAAGTTCAACGGTAAAAACTTTGAGCTATGGAAGCTCAAGATGGAGGACCTTCTTGTAGACAAAGAACAATGGATCGCTATGGATCCTGGTACACAGCCTATTGGTACACTGTCTACTAGCACATAGGCTACTGGTACACAACCTACTAGTACACAAACTACTAGTACACCAACTACTGGTATGTCGAAGGAAGATTGGGACAAGTTGGACATAAGAGGAAGGAGTACTATTCAACTATACCTGGAAGATTCGGTGTTGTCGAATGTCTCAGGAGAATCTAAAGTGAAGGAACTATGGGATAAGTTAGGGAATTTGTATCAATCAAAGTCCCTAGTAAACAAGTTGTTTCTTCGAAACAAGTTGTATCATCTTAGGATGGAAGATGGAGATTCTGTGACAGAACATATAAATGCCTTTAATACTCTGGTAAGTCAACTTGGATCAGTTAATATTATTATTGCAGAAGAAGATAAGTGTGTTACTTTGTTATGTTCTTTGCCAGACTCTTAGGATAATCTGGTTGTAGAAATAGGTAGTACCACTCAATCTACATTGAAGTATGAGGATGTAGTTGCATCCTTGTTATCTGAAGAGATGAGGTGAAAAAGCATGGATGGTCACAACACAGATGCTTTATTTATAAGAGGGCGTACCCAAGACAGGAACCCTGGTATGCCTTTGGGATGGAGATCTAAGTCTCCAGGAAAATCTTTGAGGAAATGTTGGAAGTGTGGTAAAACAAGGCATTGTAAGAAAGATTGAAGGTCTAAGAAGGTTGAAAAACCAAAGGGATCTAATAGTACCTCTTCCACAAAGGCAAAACCCTCCATTGAAGAAGGAGGTGATGTTTACCTAGCATCTACAAGTACACATGCAAACCATGATGTATGGTTGATCAACTCAGGTGTGTCATACCATATGAATCCTCACAGGGAGTGGTTCTCTGAATATGAAAAATATGATGGTGGTGATGTATTCCTAGGAGATGACTTGACAACAAAAATCTTGGGACGTGGAAGGGTTAAGTTGCTTCTAAACAATGGAAGGATTAGAACTCTCCCTGGGGTTCTACACATTCCAAAACTAGCCAGG
>JASDQU010241556.1:206167-242095 GCA_032191745.1 Picea mariana
AGGTGTAAAGTTATCTATAGATCAGTGTCCCAAGACACAGGAAGAAGAAGAGGACATGTCCCATGTTCCATATGCTAGTGCAGTTGGCAGTTTGATGTATGCAATGGTTTGTACTAGACTGGACATTGCACATGCAGTGGGAGTTTTGAGCAGGTATATGTCAAAACCAGGGAAGGAGCATTAGACAGCAGTAAAGAGGGTCTTCAGGTATCTTTGTGGCACCACCAGTTATGGATTGTGCTACCAAGGAAGACCGAGATTAGATAGAGTGGTGGACATACATGGCTTTGTTGATGCAGACTGGGGTGGAGATTTGGATTGCAGAAGATCTACAAGTGGGTATGTGTTTAACCTATTTGGAGGAGTAATTAGTTGGATGAGCAAAAGACAGGTTGTAGTGGCACTCTCAACTGTAGAAGTTGAATACATGGCAGCCACTCATGCAAGCTAGGAAGTAGTATGGTTACAAAGATTATGTTCAGGTATTGGGTTGGTACAACAAGCAGTGAGATTAGATTGTGACAGTCAGAGTGCAATATTCCTTGAAAAGAACTCAGCTTATCATTCGAAGACAAAGCATATTGATGTTCAGTATCACTTTGTGAGAGACATGGTTGAGGAAAAGAAGGTGTTACTGGAAAAGGTCGACACTTTGAAGAATGTTGCAAATTTATTGACAAAGTCTGTGAGCATAGAAAAGTTCTTCTGATGTAGAGTAACAATGGGCATTGTTGCCCTGGATTGTTGACTATATAATCCCCTGAACCCCCGGATGCAAAGAAAACAACAAGTGGGAGAATGTTGGGTATGTGTTATATTCTTTGCATGTGTGTGTGTACGCGCGTCAGATACGACAACTGCATCTGACGATCCCTCTAGTGGTTTTTTCTATTTTTAGTGGATTTTGCTATTTTTAGCGGTTTTGTAAATTAATCCCGGATTAAGGGATTAGGGTTTTGGTATCTTCGGAATACCTAAAAACATTGTATATATTGTATTGTGAATGGTGAAATTCGATATATAATGAATATAAAAAAGGTTTTCCGAGTTGAGGGTTTCCGGTATAAAATCTCTGTGTACTCTGTGTATGAGCCATTGATTAATTTCTGTCTTGCTTAAGAATCTATATGCATTGCTTTACTTCATAGGTTTAAAACTTATAGTTGTGGGATACAATCCCTTCTCTGTGCCTCTAATTCTGGGAAGCCAACATCTTAAAAATTATTGGGTATTTGGGGACTTACCTAAATACTAATCCTAAGACAACATATAAGAAAAAGACATCACTTTGGGGAGATTTTTGTAGAGGTGGACATCTCCTAGGGCCTCCCAAACATCATCATGATAGAGGTTTGGGAACATCACTTCATGTAGACCTTAGATTATAAGAATGTCCCCTTCTGGTGCTCATTTTTTTTTTCTCACAACCATATGAAAATCACTTTCCCACTCAATAAGTAGACCAAATTTGGGGGTGAGGGGTTGGAACACGCTTGGTTATGAGTCCCCTAGACTTTGGGGTGAAACCCTTATACATTATCATAAAGAAAAAAGGAAAGTGGATGACTTGGAGAAGGTATAGATCAATCTCAATAGATGTTAGACACAAATTGATGAAAATATATTGGAAGTCGATAAGAAGCTTCAGGAGTGCATTTAAGAGTTGGAAGGATGGCTCATAGACTCAAAAACATGACCATAAACCCTCTATTAATTCTCCACCTTAGGAAAAGACCAACCTTGAGCATGATACAAAGGTCTCACCGACTCTTTCACAAATTACCAGAGAATTTGAGGCTATAGAGGTGGAATCGATCTCAGCCCCACCTCAAATGGAGGGTACTAATGATTCCTTAACATCTTCTCATTCATACAAAAGGTACATTACTAAGTCACGGGGTAGAGAGGTTTCGAGCCAATCTACTGGTTTGGAGGTGATGACAGACCACACTCCCATGGTGCCCAAAGGAAAACAAATTTCACACATCCAAAATAGAAGGTAGATAGTGAAGTTATAATAGGTAAACAACTCATAATACTTGGGACCCTTAGCAAAGAATCCCCCAAGAAGGTTTCCAAATAATAGTGATATCTCACATTTGAGAGGTTTGGAGATGACCTAGAAGCAATAATCCCTCTAAAGACTCATCCAAAAACAAAAACCATGCATATTATGCTTCATGAAACCATGTGCTTAAATCTCGAAGCAACTAGATATCAAAAGAAATCCTTATCGAATTGAACTTTCCTAACTATGAGTTCCAAGGGGAAATTTAAAAATTTAGCCCTTGGATGGATCCTACTACAACTCTTGGACTTTCCTAACTATGAGCTCCACTGAAAATTTAAGAGTTTAGCCCTTGGATGGATCCTACTACAACTCTTCACAACCTTGACACCCCCTCATGTAACTGAAAGGGATTTTGGTTTAATCTATCTATAACTTCAACTTCCCCCTTAACATGTCCCATCTCATACGGGCGGTGATCTAAATTTTGCACTACACCTTAATGACATCATTGAGGATACGGCAAGGTCAAACCCATTGGCTTAATATTTTTGGTATACCTTGGATTTGCACCACCGTGGATGTTGAGCCCTTCAAAATGGAGCCAACCTTGAAATATTTGAAGATACGGCAAGGTCAAACCCATTGGCTGATTATTTTTGGTATACCTTGGAATTGGGAATTGCACCACCTGGTTGATGTTGAGCCCCTCAAAATGTAGTCAACCTGAACAACTAAGAGATTTTCCTTGACAACTTGACTACTTTCTTGATAACAAGTCCCTTCTCATGAATCTCTGTGCATAAAAATCCATTGTTCTCAAGGACACTTGCTCTGGCAACTTCCATACCAAGTTGTATCTCTCCCTAGGTGGCCAAAGCCTCTTCCCCATTTAAGTTTAATCCTAGTGGCATCTATATGAAGACTATACCGCTCTCATCCAAACAAAATGGAGACCATAATCTTTGAACTCCAAGGAGGTAGCTATGATTTCCCTTCAAAGAAACCTCATCGTTTCCAAGTCCCTCACCAAGGAACGGGTGAAGGTCTCCCGTAGACTCCATGGACTTCAACAACTGTATATGGACAAATTCGTCATGCCAATGTTGTCATGAATACATAGACTAACTTTTGTGATTAATATAACTAAATAATAAATATTACTCAATTATTTTTTATTTGCTYTAATATTTTCTAAAATAAAATAAAATAAAACTTGTGAGAAGTTRGTAACACTTATATTTATTCTTATTATCAAAATTTAGAAAAACATTAAAAACACAGGTGGAAAGATATTTAAATGTGAATTYTCAAAAACCAAAAAAAAAATATCTTATTAACCAGACACACTAAAAAATACAGTAAATAATAACAATGGGTCTTCAAATATCGGAAGATTCAATAAAAACTCCATGGCATTTTCAAAACCATGCTGTTGGAATTSAAACCCAACTCTCCTGTAATTCTCACCACCAGATGGATTATGTCGTACAGTAAAAGTAAAGAAAATAGATAGATCTTCATTGTCAAGTACAGWAAAGAAAATAGATAGATCTTCACTGTCAAGTTGGATCGTACTTATTTCAAATTTGACCAAAAATAGAAAAATAATTAATTTTATGATATTTCATTTATTATACATAACTGGTTTCGCTTAGTCGGTCGGTGCGCATTTGCTTTTCGTTTTTCCAGTTTCAATGAGGATTTATCTTTCTTTAAGATGGATAAACCGATGAGATCTGTCACGCATCTTCATGTCTAAAAGATGCGTAGGTAAACAAAGTTTTGACGTTAAGTCGAACAGAAAAGATTGCTCGGCTGTGATGGGAAGTTAGACGTTGAATTCATCGCTCAGATATTCAGAGAGAAAAAAGAGAACATCATCTTCAACCACGAAATCATCATCTTTTAGAATCTATTATGGCTTCATAGGATCCGCTGTCAAGTCTCCACGACTACTACGTGTAAATTTGAGGAATACACTACATCCACCGAGTTGTTGAATTTCGAATAAATCACAGTAGACACAAAAATTAAAATATTTCCTGAGTTTTGAAAGATTTTATTACGTGATGACTCGGCATTGTTCATCCCACTCAGAGTGTAAAGAATTTAAATTTATGATGTTATAGAGTTTGGCAGCTATGAAGAGGGTAAGTACCATGTTGTGATTCAATTATTAGTTCATTGTAGGGTAAGGCATAAGCTTAGGATTTTCTTTCAGAATTATTTTTTGTCAAGGTTAAGGTGTTCGAGGGTGGCTTCGGCCTATTGTTGGGTGCCAATAGTGATATTGTCTATGGTTAAATGAGAACATTCATCATATTCTAATAGGTTATGGGCCCACACCTCCTTCATTCAGTCTAACCACTTTAAGGGAGCATAGCCATAAGGATACTAAGCTCGTTGAAGAATTGCCACTAGGGTTTCTAGCAGGAACATCTACCAAAGCACTGTCGCTAGGGTTACTAGCAGGTGCAGTTGTAGAAACTCTAACCCTCTCGTTGAGGCACCTTAAGTGAAGGGATTGACCTAATTTATGGATAGACTAGTGCGCCCTAGCCTAGCTCATCTCCTGGTACTCTCAGCAAGCAAAAACGTCAATTTTGAGTTTTTGGTCAAATCTAAAGTTGACCCAGTCAAGGCAACCATGACTTACTCTATTAAGTTAGAAAACAAGTTAGATGGGGCTTCTAACTTCAGAGCGTGGAAGACAAGGATTGACCTCATCCTTTCCAAGAATAAAGTGCTAGATATTATGAAAGGAAAGATCGAGGAACCAGAGTTTGAAGAAGGAAAAGAGAAGGAACCGCAAAACGTTGCAGTTATGGAGAAGTTCAAAGACAATGACATCAATGCCATGAGTATTATAGTGAAATATATAAAAGACCACTTGATACCCTACATCTCCCATCTTGACTCATCTAAGAAGATGTATGATGCCCTAACAAACCTCTTCTCAGTCAGAAACATTGGACAAGTAACGAGTCTGAAGAATGAGCTCCGTGACATGAAGATGAATGATGATGACAACATAACATCATACTTTGTGAAGATATTTCAGTTAAGAGATCAACTACAAGCTATTGAAGAGATCATCTCAGAGAAGGCACTGGTAAATATAGTACTCAATGGTCTTCCCAAGACATGGGATGCATTTTCCGCAAGTATGAACATAAGGAAGGAGTATCCTACATTTGAATAACTTTGGACTTGTTGTGAACAAGAAGAATCAAGGATTAGTGCAAAAGAGAAACCTCAAAAGAAATTCCGATGATCAAGCCTTCACAACAAGATTGAAGAATTTCAGGAACAAAAGGAAGTTTGGTTCAAGGAAGAAGCCAAATCAAGAGAAAGATATGTCATAAATACAATGCTTCAACTGTCAAAAGTATGGTCACTACAAGAATCATTGTCCCGAGCTGAAGAAAATGGAGACACACGAAGCATCAGTTGCGGAAGAAAAGGAATCTTCAAAGAAGATTAAGCAGGATGAAACATACTTCTTCTTCTAAGACAAGGTAAACAACACTCTTCATAGTTCTTGTACATACCATGTTTTGTGTACATATCTTGCATATCTATTTCTTAGAAGATAATATGTTCAAAGAGAAACTATACTTATGGAAGAACAACAAGATAAGGATTTCTACAAGTAAGACAATACACATGAAAGGATAAAGTACATCAACAACCCCTAGTAACAACTCATGTGGAAGTTATTATCAGAATCAATCTTGAAGAAACCTAGAAGAAGTAAAGACAGGAAGAAGTCAACAATCAAGAGGCAACTGGAAAAATATTTGTGACACTTTCCAGAAGGAAATAAGGATGTAGACGGAAGTGTGGACTCTCCTAGATGGAGGGAGCCGATTATATTATCAAAAGAAGAACATGCATTCATGCATGAAGCAAGGATTAGGAGGGAGATAATCCTAAATTATATGATCCATTGAAGATGATGAAGTATCTATCCATGGTAGCAACCATAAAAAGAAGCATGTGTTCAGTGTGACTTCAAAAGAAGTCTTCTTTGAAAAGAAGCCTTAAAGTAATCCATGTTTGTCCATCCACATCCATAATCCTATGATGAAAGAAAGAAGTTGGAATCTTCAGAGCATGGAATCTATAGAAAAATCCATGAATTCAAGAGTTAAAGAGAAACATGAGGAAGAACATGAAGATTCCAAGAGAGAAAGAAAAGACAGAACAACCAAACAGTGTATGGAGAATCACAAGACTATCAGCCTAATATGAACTCACTAAAAGCAATCAAGCAAAGGAACTGAAAATTGTGATGAAGAACAATGTACGGAAGACTTATGAATGAAAGCATTGCAAGATCCAGAACTAGATGTTCTTCCAGATTGATGCAGGAGCATCTCAAGCGAGCCAACACGAAGATAAAAGACAGCTGGAAAAGCACCCAACGCAAATTTTGAAAATGCCTTGAAACATTAATGAAGTCATCAAGTGGAGGCACACTTGTAAAATGTAAACGGACTTTGAGCTATCCACTCTCGTCCTTAGTAGATAGAAGGCATTTATAATAGTTAATGCAAGTAGATAGAATTTAATGCATAGATTAAACAGTTTAGAAAGAGAGAGGGAAACAAAATATAGACACCCTCATTGTGTATTGTAACATAGAATAGAACAGATAGTTGAGAACATTACCAAAAAATAGAGCATACAGAGATGGAACAGAGAAACTGTGTTTGAAAAACACCCATGTACAGAGATTTGAGTTAATAGAAGAATTCTTAATTCATATTCATGGTGTTGTATTTGTTTCTTGTATGGGTATGCTAAATGGTATGTTCATGGTTTTAATCTTTCTATCATGCAATTGATTTTATGCTATGTATGAATGATTTCTTGTTGAATGTCTGAAATCTGAGAGAGAGAGAGTAAGGGAAATGAGTTTCAATTGTTTCTCTATCTGAGCAAGAGTTCCTGCAAGGGGTGCAGTTGAATTGTCCGCAAGGAGTGCGTTGACAAAGGGTTCAGAGGTTTGTCTCTGAAAACTCAGATAGGGTAGCTTTTGTTCTCATTCACACATAAGTGTAGTCAGGCACATGAGTCATGCAAGGAGTGCGCAGGCCAAGTAAAGTCTCAGAGTTGCAAACCTGAGAAATTGTTGAAGGGCTACTGCTGCAGGGAGTGTGCAGAGTCGAAGGATTTAAATTCCTTAGAGTAATTAAGGAATTGGCCGCAAGGGGTGCGTGCAGGAGTCTTCTTCAAGACTCGGAGTTAGAGAAATATCAGGAAGGATAAAGCCTTCAAAGTCGTCGAAGGAAGTACAGGAAGTTTGTGCATTGGAACCGTGAGAAGGCGTTGCAAGTTTGGGTCGCAGACAGTTGTGTACCGTGGGAAAACCCACTTGGTAAAAAGTTACAGAAGTCCTTGTGAAGGAAAGAGACGGATGGTCGAAATTCTCTGTGGAGAATTCGTGAAGTCCCGTGAGCCGTTAGATCTCATGGAGGAGCAGGGGAGTTACGACGAGTGTTTTCGAAAGGTTCAAGCTCAGAAGAGGCAGAACCGTAGATTTCAGCCAACCAGAGCCGTTGGATTCAACCGTGGATTTTCTATTTCGGGGTTTCGGGGTTTGAAGTCCCGAAATCTTTGCATCAAGATTCGCGAAATCGCGAAGTCCGAAGTCCCGACGGAAAGAAGAGTTGTTGGACGGTCAACCTTGCGAGCGCATCGGAGTTTCAGTAAATCAGGTTTCAGAATTCGAGGGGACGAGTTGCTTGACATCGCAACCCACGAAATCGCGATGAGGAAAAATCCAAAATAGAGAGAGAAAAGGTCAAGTGTTGATTGTTTTCGGGTTTCGGAGATTGAGAGACAAGGCGCTTGACCATTGGATTCACGAAAGTGCGAAGTCCGATCTCCCAAAGTATAAGGGGGGGGGGATTTCTCGAAGTTATTTGTGGGTGCATATTTCCCGAAAGGGAAATAGGAGAGCCATTTCCAGGAGCTCTTCGGGCTAGTGGAAGAGGAAAGATCCTGTCTTCGTGGACTTATGACCTGTGAGTTGGGAGGCCTGCGCCACAGATGGAGGGAGAAGATTGTGATGATTTCTTGTAAACCAAACATACCTTTACATGAGCCAGTATATCATCCACAATATCCATCGTTTGGAGTTTACATGTAGAACAACCTCAAATTCTTTGAGGTATACCAAAAAGAGACCCTCGTATGCAGATGGAAGAAGATCTTATATGGATTCAAACAACTTGGTGCAGAGCCTTCAATACACAACAGAAGCATGGTGAAAAGATTTCTATAACAAAGATATTGTATCAAAATGGTTACTCGGAAATCCAGGATGATGGATTGTTAATCCCTGACAAATCTCATAAATATGTTCCAGTTTGAGCCCTGCCACGATGTTATGAGCTAGCAGGAAACAAAAGATGAATCCAACACTGATATACTACATTGATTAGAGCTATATGAAGCCTTAAGAGAAAACCAAGGTCCCAGAAAGATCGAAGTACATTGAGATCAAGAATTACACTCTCCATGATGAAGTCCAAAAAAGAGAAAGTGGTTCTCCAATATATATCTCCACATATGAGCAGATAAGAAGACATTTTCGTGAAGCCTCTGTCCAAGATGAAAAAGTTTGTGTACTCAAGCTGGAGCTCGTGGAGATGACTTCCTTATTGAAAAAATAAGAGATGAATCCTAGGTTGGGAGGGAGCACTGATGTGTTATTGATTTATGGACAATAATTTTTCAAGTTTGAAAAATGGTCTAGGATGAGCAGTTCCTTTCCAGTTCGGAAAGTGGTTTGAGATTTTTGATGGGCAGGCATTTTCCAGTTTGGAAAATGGTCCAGATCAAACAGTCATTTTCGTAATGAAAATGGTTTGATGGATTATTGATGTACCATAGACAACGATTCCCCTTGTGGTTAACATAGGGAATGGTCTAGGAAAAACTCTCTTCTTGACGATCACTCTTAGCAGTGTTCAAGAAGACTGGTCCACCTCGTCGGACAATCATTCTTTCGAAACTCACAGTTGTGAGTAGTTTCGAAGAATGGTATGTTTTGGAGGTTGGTGCAGGATAATCATTTCCTTTGGAAATGGTCTGAATAGTCATTCTCGAGGGAAGATTCATTCTCTCCAGGTTTCACTTTGTTTAGTTCCGGAGAAATGGCCCAGATAGGTGAATGGTCTAGGTTCATCAATCAGGGACATACATTTCCTAGGTCAGATTCTTTCTCTCCAGGTTGCACTTTGTTTAGTGCCAGAGGAATGGCCCAGATAGGGAATGGCCTAGGCTCATAAATTGGGATAGTTACTCCTCCTTTCTTGAGAAGAATAATTCAGATAGCTCATCATTGATGTTTTTCCTTTTGAGGGCAGATGCTCTTCCAGATCTCGCAGATGTGAGTGGAAGAATGGCCGAGATAACTCAGTTTATATCATAAAAATGTTTTATGTGCAGGTTGATATCAGATGATATGATTGTTACAGAGAATGTATGTCTTCGGACAGTAGATGTATACTACTGTGGTGGATGTGTTCCACTGATTGTGACTATATGCCACTGATCAAGTATCTGTGTGCTACTTGGTGTGGTAGTGCACCAATGGATAGTAGTTGTGTACTACTATGGATAGACACAATTGTGTTCTATTGAATGAAATTATTATGATTTCCTTGAAGACTATCAGTAGTGTTGGAAAATGTTTGATCAGCTAGATGGATGATCAATGGACAAAGATTTCCCATACGAAAAATGGTCCAGGACATTTATTCTTCTAGGACATATGTCCATATTAGAAGAATGGCTCTTGTGTCACTCTGTGGAGTGAGTGACTTATCCATCATCATGTCTAATTACTCAGATGGAGTATGGTTTAGAGAGATGATGCAACTGATGGCATTGATAGTGATGATGGTGCTCATAATCTAATCATGAGATAGTCTAGACGATTATGTTGATGCTACCAGGTGAATGGTATGTTTTTGCTCAATACCATTACCTTCAATACCTCCCTATCTAGGAGGGAGTCTTGATATTATGGTAGCTGCGGGAGGTATTTACCTCCACGTGTAAACCTGACGAGAATAGAATATTTCGGGAGGCAAGAAGAAACCCTAATTAGTTCGATAATAACCCTAGAAGACAAGTCGACTCAAGAGGATAATTTGTATTATGTTATTAGCCTCCAAGAGAAGAAGTCAGCTAAAGGAAATATTATATACTAAGTAAATAGGCACCCAGAATGAGAAGTCGACCTAGGAAGTTTGCCAGTTTTAGTATAAATACAGGAGGCCAGTCTTCATTCTAGTAGGCATTCTCAGAACTGCAGAAGCAATACTTGTGTGCACTTTAGTTGGCCATTTTGTGCGCAAGTTTGGAGGAGAGATGTCGTTACAGCTGCTACAGCTAGCAGATTTCGGTTTTGGCTTGGACTCTCTCTTGGTTATTGTTTGGATTCTCTGATCAGCTCTTGTTTGGTGCGCTATCCTTGGAGAGAGGTGCACTATCTTGTTTGGCTATCTAGCCTAGGATTTTCTTCTGGAATGATTCTCTATCAAGGTTAAGGTGATCAAGGGTGGCTTTGGCCTATGGTTGGGTGAAAATAGTGATATTGTCTATGGTTAAACGAGCACATCCATCATATTCTAATAGAGGTTTTGTCTAAAAAAGAGTTATAGATTGATTAAGTTTATCACTAATTGAACTACACTTGAGAGTCCATGTTAGGAATTTTTCTAAGCATGGATGTGTAAGTAATGCATGTATATACAAGTTAAACTTGTGGTAATTGTTGTTGCGGTCATATTGATTCTACTAGTGCTTGTTTGAATCAATTAATTTGAAGAACAATTACAAAACTATCTTCTCACTTATTATCTTTAATAGACATGACTCAACCCATAGGAAGTGTTTACTAAAATACAAGTGTCGAAACTAATTAAGAGTTTTGATAAAGTCATCCACCTTTTTGTCTTTCTTTAATTTATGAAATTAGTAAAGGATACCATATTATTCCTAAATCTCCCTTAAATTTTGGAGGACAAATTGTGGTAGAGTGGCCCTATGAACAGATTTGAATTTATGACTTTCCTTATTACCAACACAAATCCATCTTACTATTAAGCACTGAGAGATATTTGAAATAAATTGAGATGCAAATATTTTAGTTCTTAAAAGATCCCCAGTTAAGATGGATCCACATTGATGTCTGTGTGTATATATATTAATTAATGCTTGGTATTCTTTTCTTAACTTTTCATTTTTACATTGTGTATTTTAAACATTGAATGATACATGGGTTGTTTACATATTTGATTTTTTTATGTTCAACCTTTATATGTGTCTATGTATGTATGTGTGAAAATAATATGATGATGATGGAGCTACGACTAAAGGAAAAAGGCGACAATCCTAGATTCACCATGGAAACATGAGCCAAAGTACACATCAGTCAATTAAAATAGGTAAGCTCTCACACCATGGACACTCATGAGTTGATGGTCCTTCATTGGAGGAACTTGGCCTCATTACACATTTATTAAATTTCCCTACTCCTACTATTTGACTTCACAACAAAAAAATAACCTACCTTCATCGATGGATTTCCAAACTCACTAGTTGGGATGCGACCTCACTACTTCCCTACATGTTTATGATGGATTATCTTGCACTAAAAAATATCAAAACTTGACCCCCTAGACAAACACTCCCGCGTGTGTAATCCCACCTTACCCTCTTTCCTTAGACCCTATCCATTGCCCACATACCCCACTGACATCTGCACCTAAAAAAAACCCCATCCGACCGCTTACATTTGATATGATCCATGTACATACCTCAAGGGGATGACCTTAAAAATGAAAGGTGTGATGTGTTAAAAAAAAATGAAAAACAAGACATGAAAGCGAACATACACCCCAAACTATTTTAAGAAAATGCAATTATATATATATATATATATATATATATATATATATATAGAGAGAGAGAGAGAGAGAGAGAGAGAGAGACCATTTCCATGCATGAAATTTTCAAGAAATTGAGCTAAAAAGGGGGGAAAATAGAACCCGGGAGAATCTCTTAGGTTATACCCCGCTTATATATGGGAGCAAGGGGGTATAACACTTTCATTTTTCAACTTGGTGGATGATAGGAAATGGGTTGTGATGGGAGGACCATGGTTTTGAGAAAATCACCCTCACCGTCTTTAGATGGCATGCCAAGTTTGACCTAATTAGAGAACACATTCAAAAACCCCTCTAATTCTCAAAACCCAACATCTTCAAAATTATTAGGTATTCTTTGGCGACTTACCTAAACACTAATCCTAAGACAACATAGAAGAAAAACACATCAGTTTGGGTAGATTTGTGTAGAGATGGACATCTCCCAGGGCATCCCAAACATCATCATGATAGATGTATGTGAACATCACTTCATGTAGACCTTAGATTATAAGAATGTCCCCTTCTAGTGCTCAATTTTTTTTCTTTCACAACCATATGAAAATCACTTTCCCACTCAATAAGAAGACCAAATCTGGGGGTTAGGGGGTGGAACACGCCTGGTTATGAGTCCCCTGAACTTTGGGGTAAAACCCTTATAAAATATCATAAAGACAAAGGGAAAGTGGATGATTTGGAAAAGAGATCAATCAATCTCAATAGATGTTAGGCACAACTTGAAGAAACTATATTGAAAGTCGATAAAAATATTCATGAGTGCATTTAAGAGTTGGGAGGATGGCTCATAGACTCAAAAACATGAGCATAAACCCTCCATTAATTCTCCACCTAGGCAGAAGACCAACCTAGAGCATGATACATAGGTTTCCTAGACTCTTTCACAAATTACCAAAGAATTTGAGGCTATAGAAGTGGAATCGATCCCATCCACACCTCAAATGGGGGGTACTAACGGTTCCTTAAAATATTCTCATTTATCCAAAAGGTACATTACTAATTCATGGGGTAGAGAGGTTGCCAACCAATCTAGTGGTTTGGAGGTGATGGCATACCACACTCCCATGGTGCCCAAAGGAAAACAAATTTCACACATCCAAAATAGAAGGTAGATAACAAAGTTATAATAGGTAGACAACTTAGAATACTTGGGACCCTTAGAAAAGAATATTAATATTTATGTTTTTATTTATAAAATATTTAATATTAATGTTTTATTTCATAATGTATAAATATTTTATTAATATATTATTTTATTAATTAAGAATATATAAATACATTAACTATAATATATTTAAACACAATAATAATGACTTACTATACTATTATAATTTATTACTTTTAGTGATTTATTAATACATTAATTAATAATCTATAATATGTTATTTATAAAATATTTTAACACTATAATAATGAGTTAATACATTATTATAATATATTAATTTAGGTGATATATTATAAAAAAATTAATATATTAAATACATTAATGCATTAATACTACATCAATGTTTTTAATATATTAATGTATTTAATACATTAATGCATTAATGTATGTATTAATGTATTAAATATTTTAATATATTTAATACATTAATCTGTTTAATATATTTAATGCATTAATGTATTTAATATATTAATCTTTTTAATGTATTTAATGGATTAATGCACAAATGTATTTAATCTATTTAATGTATTAATGCATTAATACATTTAATACATTAACGTATTAATGTATTAATACATTAATACATTAAATTTATTAATGCATTTAATACATTAATGTATTCATGTAGTAATGTATTAATGCATTAAGGTATTTAATAGATTAATATATTTAATATATTTATGTATTTAATATATTTAAAGTATTTATCTATTTAATGTATTAATGCATTAAATACAATGATGTATTTAATACATTAGTGTATTAATGTATTAATACATTAAATACATTAATGTATTTAATACATTAGTGTATTAATGTATTAATGTTATTTCAAGTATGTCGGTCGTCAACTAGCGACAATCACTTTTATGTAAAAAGTGGTTGATATACGTCGATCGGTGTCATTAATTAAAAAAAGTGGAAAATGGCGTCGATCGACGTATATCAACCACTTTTTACATAAAAGTGGTTGTTGCTAGTTATACATAACTGATCTCGCTTAGTCGGTCGATGCGTATTTGATTTTCGTTTTTCCAGTTTCAATGAGAATTTCTCTTTCTTTCAAAGCAATGAAATCCGTCATGCGTAAAAGATGTTAAGTCGAACAGAAAAGATTGCTCCACTGTGATGGGAAGATAGATGTTAAATTCAGAGATTCAAAGAGAAAAGAAAGAGAATATCATCTTCAACCACAAAATCATTATAATCTATTATGGCTTTATAATATATTTGATGAATACACTACATTCTCCACCGAGTTGTTGAATTTCAAATAAATTAGAGTAGACAAGAAAAACAAAAAATCCTAATTTTTCAAAGATTTTATTATTTGATGACTAGATATTGTTCATTTCGATGAGGAGAGTGTAAAGAATTTAACTTTATGGTGGTATTGGTTTGTTGCATAGTAGTCTGTCTATTTAATAAACATTATTCATCTAACATATAAGAAAGATGTATTAGACAATGATTCAACATTAACTCACTACATAATATGTTACTTGTTAAAAATAAAATCAATAAATAAATGTAACAATCACTCTTAAATCACTAAATGAATGTAACAATCACTCTTGACATTAAAAGGTCAACTCTATATTTTATGAATGTGGTAGTGTTACCAATTGGAGTAGTGGGAAACAATCCACTACAATATTCTCGAGTCAAATCATATACAACACATGGATCGTGATAAGTCAAAACACATACACAATCAATATTATTTCACTAGGCAATGATAGAGTTTAGAAAAGTGTTAGTTATGAGCATCATTGGGCAAACAATCATTGACTTGTTCACYAAGAGTGAAAGCACCGATAACTTTGAGTGATGGATAGACTACATGGAAGTACCCAATTTTTTTAACTATTGAATGATTTATTGATAGATTTTGTTTGATAAATGAGGACGTGGAAGTGATTCCACGTGGAATGTCACTAAAGTATAAGGTATTTTGTAGGATGAAACTTTACAGAGTTTGAGAATTGATGGAAAGTACGTGAAGTCATGATTAATGAAGAAAAGTTACTTGATAATAGACCAAGAGAGTGTTTATGAAGCTTTATACAAAGTGTCATGATTAATAAAGAAAAATTACTTAACAATAGATTGAGTGTTTATGAAACTTTATAAAAAGACCAAATTCAAGTATTGTTGGTTATAAGCCACTTCCATTGACTTAAGATGAAAAAGGGGTTCTTCATGTGCCATACTTATTCATGTTTTCATATTTAAAAAATATGTGGTTTATGAATTCCCATTTGTTTGGTGCATTTATTCATGGATTTAGTTCATATCTAATTTTTTAATAGTTGACAATAAGATAATAAGATGGATACCAATCTTGAAAATTTATCAAATTAAGATGGAAAGATAGTGGCCTTAAGTCAAGAAGTGATACAAAAGTCAATCTTTTTTAATTGATAAGATAATTATTGAGCAAGGAGGTTTTGTCTAAAAAAGAGAACTAGAGATTGATTAAGTCTATCACTAATCGAAGTGCACTTGAGAGTTTGTGTTACGAATTTGTCCAAGTGTGGATGTGTAAGTAATGCATGTATATACAAGTTAACCTGTGGTAATTGTTGTTGTGGTCATATTAATTCTACTAGTGCTTGTTTGGATCACCTTAAGTTGAAGAACAATTCTAAAACTATCTTTGATGGTAGTTCACTTATTAGCTTTAATAGACATGACTAGGAGTTTTGATAAAATCATCCACCTTTTTTTTCTTTGTTTTGATAAAATCATCCACCTTTTTTTTCTTTGTTTTGATAAAATCATCCACCTTTTTTTGTCTTTCTTTACTTTCTGAAATTAGTAAAGGATACCATATTAACCCTAAACCTCCCTTAAAATTTGGATGAAAATTTGTGGTCGAGTGCCCTATGAACAGATTTGAATGTATGAGTTTACTTATTACCAACACAATAGATCTTCACTCTGGATCTATTAAGAATTGAGAGACACTTGAAATAAATTGAGATGCAAATATTTTGGTTCTTAAAAGATCCCAAGTTAAGATGGATCGACATTGATGTGTTTGTGTATATATATTAATTAATGCTTGGTATTCTTTTCTTAACTTTTCTTTTTTACATTGTGTATTTTAAGCATTGAATGATACATGGGTTGTTTATGGATTTGATTTGTTTATGTTCAATCTTTATATGTGTCTATGCGAGTGTAGGGGGAAACAATATAATGAAGATGGAGCTACGACTACAGGGAAAAAATGATAAATCTAGATTCACCATGGAAACATGAGTCAAAGTACACATCAATCAATTAAACTAGGTAAGCTCTCACACCATGGACACGCATGACTTGATGGTCCATCATTGGATTAACTTGGCCTCAATACACATCTTATTCATTTTCCCTACTACTATTTGACTTCATAACGACAAACTAACCTACCTTCATCGATGGATTTCCAAACTCACTAGTTGGGATGTGACCTCATTACTTCCATACATGTTTCTAATGGACCTTCATGCACCAAAACATATGAGAAATTGACCCCCTAGACAAACCCTCCCACATGTACAACCCCACCATCTCCTCTTTCCTTAGACCCTGCCCATTGTCCAACCTCACTAACATCTACGCCTACTACAAACCCCATTAGACATCTTACATTTGAGATGATCCATGTACATACCTCAAGGAGATGACCTTGAAAATGAAAGATTTGATGTGTTAAAAAAATGAAAGGAAGACACGAAAGCGATCATACACCCCAACCTATTCTAGGAAAATGTGATTTTATAAATAGAGAGAGAGAGAGAGATCATAGACCATTTCCATGCATGAAATTTTCTAGAGATAGAGATAAAAAGGGGGTTAAATAGAAAATGGGATCATCTCTTAGGTCATACCCCTCTTATATATAGGAGCAAGGGGGTATAACACTTTCATTTTCAACTTGGTGGATGATAGTCAATAGGTTGTGATGTGAGGACCATGGTTTTGGGAAAATCACCCTCACCATGTTTAGATGGCATGCCAAGTTTGACCTAATTAGAGAAGACATTCATATCATGGTGTTCTTGTTGGGTATGTGTTATATTCTTTACATGTGTGTGTGTGGGCGCGTCAGATACGACAACTGCGTCTGACGATCCCTCCCACTAGTGCTCTGTCGTGTGCGTCAAGCGCTTTCCTAGGGGGGTCCCCGTGGGGGCAGGTATGCCCCCCCTAATTACGCGTAGCGTTCGGCAATGAGCGGTAGCCCAGGGCAACGACCCGAAAAAATTTTTTGGCCGGTTTTTGCTATTTTTAGCGGATTTTTCTATTTTTAGCGGTTTTGTAAATTAATCCCGGATTAAGGGATTAGGGTTTTGGTATCTACGGAATACCTAAAAACATTGTATATATTGTATGGTGAATGGTGAAATTCGATATATAATGAATATAAGAAAGGTTTTCCTGGTTGAGGGTTTCCGGTATAAAATCTCTGTGTACTTTGTGTATGAGCCATTGATTAATTTATGTCTTGCTTAAGAATCTATATGCATTGCTTTACTTTGCAGGTTTAAAACTTACGTGTGGTATCAGATATCGTTTTTGGCTTCAGAGGGATGCCTTTGTTGTTGAGGGTTTGGCTCGGTCTTGATAGATCAAGTTTATCTTGGGTCTGTGATAAATGGGTTTAGTGGGAGATTTTGCAATGGAGATTTGAGTAAAGAAGGAGGAATGGCGAGCTCATCTAGAATCGAGATAGATAAGTTCAATGGTAAAAATTTTGAGCTATGGAAGCTCAAGATGGAGGACCTTTTTGTTGACAAAGAACAATGGATCGCTGTGGATCCTGGTACACAACCTACTGGTACACTGTCTACTAGCACACAGGCTATTGGTACACAACCTACTAGTACACAAACTACTAGTACACCAACTACTGGTATGTCGAAGAAAGATTGGGACAAGTTGGACAAAAGAGCAAGGAGTATTATTCGACTCTGCCTGGCAGATTCAGTGTTGTTGAATGTCTCAGGAGAATATACAATGAAGGAACTATGGGATAAGTTAGGGAATTTGTATCAATCAAAGTCCCTGGTAAACAAGTTGTTTCTTCGAAAGAAGTTGTATCATCTTAGGATGGAAGATGGAGATTCTGTGACAGAACATCTAAATGCCTTTAATACTCTGGTAAGTCAACTTGGATCTGTTAATATTATGATTGCAGAAGAAGATAAGTGTGTTACTTTGTTATGTTCTTTGCCAGACTCTTGGGATAATCTAGTTGTAGCAATAGGTAGTACCACTCAATCTACATTGAAGTATGAGGATGTAGTTGCATCCTTGTTATTTGAAGAGATGAGGTGAAAAAGCATGGATGGTCACAGCACAGATGCTTTATTTGTAAGAGGGCGTACCCAAGACAGGAACCCTAGTAAGCCTTCGGGATGGAGATCTAAATCTACAGGTAGATCTAAGTCTCCAGGAAAATCTTTGAGGAAATGTTGGAAGTGTGGTAAAACAGGGCATTGTAAGAAAGATTACAGGTCTAAGAAGGTTGAAAAACTAAAGGGATCTAATAGTGCCTCTTCCACAGAGGCGAAAACCTCCACTGAAGAAGGAGGTGATGTTTACCTAGCATATACAAGTACACATGCAGACCATGATGTATGGTTGATCAACTCAGGTGCATCATACCATATGACTCCTCACAGGGAGTGGTTCTCTGAATATGAAAAATATGATGGTGGTGATGTATTCCTAGGAGATGACTCGACAACAAAAATCTTGGAATGTGGAAGGGTTAAGTTGCTGCTAAACAATGGAAGGATTAGAAATCTCCCTGGGGTTCTACACATTCCAAAACTAGCCAGGAGCCTAATATTTGTAAGCAAGTTGGGTGATGCAGGAGTGAAAACTGTATTTGAAAAGAACACTTGCAAGATGGTACGAGGAGCAATGGTGTTGATGAGGGGATTTCATTGTGGAACTTTGTACAAGTTGTTGGGAAGCACTTATACTAATGGGTGTAACAGTTTTGTTGTCCTTGAGCAGAAAAATGAAGGAGACAAGACCAAGACTGTCCCATAAAAGAAGACCATGCTGTGGCATCAAAGACTGGGGCATATTGGAGAAAAGGGCCTTCTAACACTACATGATAAAGGTATGGTTGAAGGTATGTCTAATTGCACTTTGGATTTTGATTTCTGTGAAAATTGCATATATGGTAAACAAAATCGAGTAAGATTCCCATCTGGTGCTACAAGAGCAAAGGGGATCTTAGAGTTGATACACAGTGATGTGTTTGGACCTGTTCCTGTTCCATCCCTAGGTAAATCTGTGTATTATGTTTCATTCATAGATGATTTTTCAAGGAACACATGGATTTATTTTCTTAGAAAGAAATATGAGGTATTTGATAAATTTAAAGAGTTTAAGGCTCTGATAGAAAATCAGACACAGAAGAAAATAAAGGTATTGAGAACAGATAATGGTGGAGAATTCTGTGGAAATGAATTCGAAGAATTCTGTAAGAAGTGTGGTATAGCAAGGAAGAAGACTACTCCATACACTCCTCAGCAGAATGGAGTTGCAGAAAGGATGAACATGACACTGATGGAAAAAGTAAGGAGCATGCTCAGCGGTGTTGGGTTAGGACAAGAATTCTAGGTAGAGGCAGTGGGTACAACATGTTACTTGGTCAATCGATCACCTTCATCAGCGTTGGATGATAAAACTCCACACGAAGTATGGTCTGGAAAGAAACCCTCTCTTCAACATCTTAGAGTGTTTGGTTGTGATGCTTATGTACATCTTCTAAAGGAAAATAGGAGTAAGATGGATAATAAAGCTGAAAAGTGTATATTTATTGGTTATAAAGATGGTGTGAAAGGTTATAAGCTTTGGAACCCAGAAACCAAGAAAACTGTTTACAGTCGAGATGTTGTTTTCAGAGAGGTAAAAGATGTGTCCAAACAAGAATTCCCACCAACGCAAGATGAACCTGAGAAAATAGAGTTTGAGTTGGATGATGCAAAATCTGAATCATCTGAAGAAGAGGAAGCAGAAGAAGAAGAAGAAGAATAAGAAGAAAATCATACCCCAGTATTGAGGAGATCAGTGAGAGATAGAAGGCAACCAGAAAGGTATAGTCCACCTGATTTTTGTTCCAATTTTGCTTTATCTATTACTGATGATGATCCCAGAACTGTGAGGGAAGCAGTGAATTAAGAGGATAGTAAACTCTGGAAGAAGGCCATGGTTGAAGAAATGGATGCCTTGGATAAGAATGAGGCATGGGATATAGTTGAGCTTCTAGCTGGAAGAAAATCGGTTGGTAGCAAGTGGTTGTTCAAGAAGAAGTTTAATGCACAAGGTAAAGTGGAGAAATACAAAGCTCGGTTAGTAGCAAAAGGTTATTCCCAGGTAGAGGGAATTGACTTTGGTGAGATTTTTTCTCTTGTTGCTAAGTTAACTTCTATTAGATTTCTTTTATCTATTGTTGTTTCTTTTGATCTTGAAGTGGAATAGATGGATGTGAAGACAACAGTCCTACATGGGGATCTGGAAGAAGAAATCTACATGAAGCAACTAGAAGGCTTTGTAGTGAAGGGAAAGAAAGAGCTAATATGTAAGCTAAAGAAGTCACTATATGGTCTGAAGCAATCACATAGGATGTGGTACCAAAAGTTTGACACATACATCCTTGGATTGGGATTTGTAAGAAGCAGGGTTGATCACTGTGTATATTCCAAGCAGGTTGGTAATAACTTCATTTATGTAGTGTTGTATGTTGATGACATGTTGTTGGTAGGAAATAACATGGATGTTATCAAGGAGGTGAAATCGCAGCTATCCTCCAAATTTGACATGAAGGATCTCGGTGCTGCTAACTTCATTCTAGGAGTGGAGATTAAAAGAGATCGTGCAAATAGAAAACTTTGGTTGAATCAAAGAAAATATGTTGAGACGATATTGCAGAGGTTTGATATGCATGGAAGTAAACCAGTCAAGGTTCCTATTCCTATAGGTGTAAAGTTATCTATATATCAGTGTCCCAAGACACAGGAAGAAGAAGAGGACATGTCCCATGTTCCATATGCTAGTGCAGTTGGCAGTTTGATGTATGCAATGGTTTGTACTAGACCGGACATTGCACGTGTAGTGGGAGTTTTGAGTAGGTATATGTCAAAACCAGGGAAGGAGCATTGGACAGCAGTAAAGAGGGTCTTCAGGTATCTTCGTGGCACCACCAGTTATGGATTGTGCTACCAAGGAAAACCGGGATTAGACAGAGTGGTGTACATACATGGCTTTGTTGATGTAGACTGGGTTGGAGATTTGGATCACAGAAGATCTACAAGTGGGTATGTGTTTACCCTATTTGGAGGAGCAATCAGTTGGATGAGAAAAAGACAGGCTGTAGTGGCATTCTCAACTACAGAAGCTGAATACATAGCAGCCACTCATGCAAGCAAGGAAGCAGTATGGTTACAAAGATTGTGTTCAGGTATTGGCTTGGTACAACAAGCAGTGAGATTAGATTGTGACAATCAGAGTGCAATATTCCTGGAAAAGAACCCAGCTTATCATTTGAAAACAAAGCATATTGATGTTCAGTATCACTTTGTGAGAGACATGGTTGAGGAAAAGAAGGTGTTACTAGAAAAGGTTGACACTTTGAAGAATGTTGCAGATTCATTGACAAAGTCTGTGAGCATAGAAAAGTTCTCCTGGTGTAGAGTAACAATGGGCATTGTTGCCCTGGATTGTTGACTATATAATCCCCTGGACCCCTAGATGCAAAGAAAACAACAAGTGGGGGAATGTTGGGTATGTGTTATATTCTTTGCATGTGTGTGTGTGGGCCCGTCAGATACGACAACTGTGTCTGACGATCCCTCTAGTGATTTTTGCTATTTTTAGCAGATTTTGCTATTTTTAGCAGATTTTGCTATTTTTAGCGGTTTTGTAAATTAATCCCGGATTAAGGCATTAGGGTTTTGGTATCTTTGGAATACCTAAAAACATTGTATATATTGTATGGTGAATGGTGAAATTCGATATATAATGAATATAAGAAAGGTTTTCCCAGTTGAGGGTTTCCGGTATAAAATCTCTGTGTACTTTGTGTATGAGCCATTGATTAATTTCTGTCTTGCTTAAGAATCTATATGCATTGCTTTACTTCACAGGTTTAAAACTTACAGTTGTGGGATACGATCCCTTCTCTGCACCTCTAATTCTGGGAATCCAACATCTTAAAAATTATTGGGTATTTGGGGACTTACCTAAATACTAATCCTAAGACAACATAGAAGAAAAAGACATCACTTTGGGGAGATTTTTGTAGAGGTGGACATCTCCTAGGGCCTCCCAAACATCATCATGATAGAGGTTTGGGAACATCACTTCATGTAGACCTTAGATTATAAGAATGTCCCCTTCTGGTGCTCATATTTTTTTTTTCTCACAACCATATGAAAATCACTTTCCCACTCAATAAGCAGACCAAATTTGGGGGTGAGGGGTTGGAACACGCTTGGTTATGAGTCCCCTAGACTTTGGGGTAAAACCCTTATACATTATCATAAAGACAAAAGGAAAGTGGATGACTTGGAGAAGGTATTGATCAATCTCAATAGATGTTAGACACAAATTGATGAAAATATATTGGAAGTCGATAAGAAGCTTCAGGAGTGCATTTAAGAGTTGGAAGGATGGCTCATAGACTCAAAAACATGACCATAAACCCTCTATTAATTCTCCACCTTAGGAAAAGACCAACCTTGAGCATGATACAAAGGTCTCACTGACTCTTTCACAAATTACCAAAGAATTTGAGGCTATGGAGTTGGAATCGATCCCATCCCCACCTCAAATGGAGGGTACTAATGATTCCTTAACATCTTCTCATTCATCCAAAAGGTACATTACTAAGTCACGGGGTAGAGAGGTTTCGAGCCAATCTACTGGTTTGGAGGTGATGACATACCACACTCCCATGGTGCCCAAAGGAAAACAAATTTCACACATTCAAAATAGAAGGTAGATAGTGAAGTTATAATAGATAATCAACTCAGAATACTTGGAACCCTTAGCAAAGAATCCCCCAAGAAGGTTTCCAAATAATAGTGATATCTCACATTTGAGAGGTTTGGAGATAACCTAGAAGCAATAATCCCTCAGAAGACTCATCCAAAAACAAAAACCATGCATATTATGCTTCATGAAACCATGTGCTTAAATCTCGAAGCAACTAGATATCTAAAGAAATCCTTGTCGAATTAAACTTTCCTAACTATGAGTTCCAAGGGGAAATTTAAGAATTTAGCCCTTGGATGGATCCTACTACAACTCTTGGACTTTCCTAACTATGAGCTCCACTGGAAATTTAAGAATTTAGCCCTTAGATGGATCCTACTACAACTCTTCACAACCTTGACACCCCCTCATGTAACTGAAAGGGATTTTGGTTCAATCCAGCTATAACTTAAACTTCCCCCTTAACATGTCCCATCTCATACGGGCGGTGATCTAAATTTTTCACTACACCTTAATGAGATCTTTGAGGATACGGCAAGGTCAAACCCATTGGCTTAATATTTTTGGTATACCTTGGAATTGCACGACCGTGGATGTTGAGCCCCTCAAAATGGAGCCAACCTTGAAATATTTGAAGAAACGGCAAGGTCAAACCCATTGGCTGATTATTTTTGGTATACCTTGGAATTGCACCACCTGGTTGATGTTGAGCCCCTCAAAATGTAGCCAACCTGAACAACTAAGAGATTTTCCTTGACAAATTAACTATTTTCTTGATAACAAATCCCTTCTCATGAATCTCTTGCATAAAAATCCATTATGCTCAAGGACACTTGCTCTGGCAACTTCCATACCAACTTGTATCTCTCCCTAGGTGGCCAAAGCCTCTTCCCCATTTAAGTTTAATCCCAGTGGCATCTATATGAAGACTATACCTCTCTTATCCAAACAAAATGGAGACCATAATCTTTGAACTCCAAGGAGGTAGCTATGATTTCCCTTCAAAGAAACCTCATCGTTTCCAAGTCCCTCACCAAGGAACGGGTGAAGGTCTCCCGTAGACTCCATGGACTTCAACAACCGTATATGGACAAATTCTTCATGCCAATGTTAACATTGGCATTGTAAATATTCCTGGACAATAATGTAGTTATAAATATTTCACGTGAATTTATTCAACGTGGTTGAATATTTGAATATTCATTGTTAATAGTCTTTGATAATTTACTTTTAAAACATCAAAAGGGAAATAAAAATAACAACAACCAATTAAAATTAAAGCACTATTAGCTAATAACTCTTCTGATCTAAATTTAAGGAAAACGAAACAGGTTAATGGTCAAATCCTTGAAAGTAAGGAAATAGGTTAAATGCCCACTCCTTGAAGGTAAAGAAACAGGTGGCTCAATACTTGGATGTAAAGAAACATGTGGCTCAATACTTGGATGTGAGGAAACATGTAGTAGGAGTGAAAGTCAAAAGTATAAATTTGACTGGCCCTCTTACTTTATGAGGGGTTTGTTTTTAAAATTGCTCTAAGTGTAGGYTTTATATTTATTTTTGTGAGTCATTTAAATAATATATATTTAAATAATATATATTATATGTGTTTTTTAAATTTTTGTCATAAATACCTAGATCAATTTTTGTTATTAATATAACTAAATAATAAATATTACTCAATTATTTTTTATTTATTTTAATATTTTCTAAAATAAAATAAAATAGAACTTGTGAGAAGTTGATAGTTCTTATTATCAAAATTTAGAAATACATTAAAAACAAAGATGAAAAGATATTTAAACGTAAATTCTCAAAAACTAAAAAAAAAAATATCTTATTAACCGAACACACTAAAAAAAATACAGTAAGTAATGACCATGGGTCTTCAAATATCGGAAGATTCAATAAAAACTCCATGGCATTTTCAAAACCATGCTGTTGGAATTCAAACCCAACTACCACAAACCTGTAATTCTCACCACCAGATGGATAGATCTTCACTGTCAAGTAAAAAAAAATAGATAGATCTTCACTGTCAAGTACAGTAAAGAAAATAGATAGATCTTCATTGTCAAGTTAGATCGTACTTATTTCAAATTTGACCAAAAATAGAAAAAAAATTAATTTTATGATATTTCATTTATTATACATAACTGGTTTCGCTTAGTCGGTCGGTGCGCATTTGCTTTTCGTTTTTCCAGTTTCAATGAGGATTTATCTTTCTTTAAGATGGATAAACCGATGAGATCTGTCACGCATCTTCATGTCTAAAAGATGCGTAGGTAAACAAAGTTAGACGTTGAATTCATCGCTCAGATATTCAGAGAGAAAAAAGAGAACATCATCTTCAACCACGAAATCATCATCTTTTAGAATCTATTATGGCTTCATAGGATCCGCTGTCAAGTCTCCACGACTCCTATGTGTAAATTTGAGGAATACACTACATCCACCGAGTTGTTGAATTTCAAATAAATCATAGTAGACACAAAAATTAAAATATTTTCTGAGTTTTGAAAGATTTTACTACGTGATGACTCGGCATTGTTCATCCCCACTCAGAGTGTAAAGAATTTAACTTTCTCTTCCTTTGTCTGAAAGGTGTTTCTTTTTATCAAATTTATGATGTTATAGAGTTTGGCAGCTATGAAGAGGGTAAGTAACATGTTGTGATTCAATCATTAGTACATTGTAGGGTAAGGCATAAGCTTAGGGTTTTTTTTCATATTTTTTGTCAAGGTTAAGGTGGCCTATGGTTGAGTGTCAATAGTGATATTGTCTATGGTTAAACGAGAACATCCATCATATTCTAACAGGTTATGAGCCCACACCTCTTTCATTCATCCTAACCACTGAAAGGGAGCATAGCCATAAGGATACTAAGTTCATTGAAGAACTGCCGCTAGGATTTCTAGCAGGAACAACTACCAAGGCACTGCCGCTAGGGTTACTAGCAGGTGCAATTGCAGAAACTCTAACCCTCTCGTTGAGGCACCTTAAGTGAAGGGATTGACCTAATTTATGGATAGTAGTGCACCCTAGCCTAGGGCATCTCTTGTACTCTCAGCAAGCAAAAATGTCAATTTTAAGTTTTTGGTCAAATCTAGAGTTGACCCAGTCAAGGCAACCACGACTTACTCTATTAAGTTAGAAAACAAGTTAGATGGGCCTCTAACTTCAGAGTGTGGAAGACAAGGATTGACCTCATCCTTGCCAAGAATAAAGTGCTAGATATTGTGAAAGGAAAGATCGTGGAACCAGAGTTTGAAGAAGGAAAAGAGAAGGAACTGCAAAACGTTGCAGTTATGGAGAAGTTCAAAGACAGTGACATCAATGCCATGAGTATTATAGTGAAATCTATAAAATACCACTTGATACCCTACATCTCCCATCTTGACTCATCTAAGAAGATGTATGATGCCCTAACAAATCTTCTCAATCAGAAACATTGGACAAGTAATGAGTCTGAAGAATGAGCTCCGTGACATGAAGATGAATGATGATGACAACATAACATCATACTTTGTGAGGATATTTCAGTTAAGAGATCAGCTACAAGCTATTGAAGAGATCATCTCAAAGAAGGAACTGGTAAATATAGTACTCAACAGTCTTCCCAAGACATGGGATGCATTTTCCGCACGTATGAACATAAGGAAGGAGTATCCTACATTCGAAGAACTTTGGACTTGTTGTGAACAAGAAGAATCAAGGATTAGTGCAAAAGAGAAACCTCAAAAGAAATTTCGATGATCAAGCCTTCACAACAAGATTGAAGAATTTCAGGAACAAAAGGAAGTTTGGTTCAAGGAAGAAGCCAAATCAAGAGAAAGATATGTCATAAATACAATGCTTCAACTGTCGAAAGTATGGTCACTACAAGAATCATTGTCCCGAGCTGAAGAAAAAGAAGGAGACACACAAAGCATCAGTTGCCAAAGAAAAGGAATCTTCAAAGAAGATTAAGCAGGATGAAACATACTTCTTCTTCTAAGACAAGGTAAACAACACTCTTCATAGTTCATGTACATACCATGTTTTTTGTACATATCTTGCATATCTATTTCTTAGAAGATAATATGTTCAAACATAAACTATACTTATGGAAGAACAACAAGATAAGGATTTCTACAAGTTAGACAATACACATGAAATGATGAAGTACGTCAACAACCCCTAGTAACAACTCATGTGGAAGTTATTATCAAAATCAATCTTGAAGAAACCTAGAAGAAGTCAACAATCAAGAGGAAACTAGAAAAAGATTTGTGACACTTTGCAGAAGGAAATAAGGATGCAGACGGAAGTGTGGACTCTCCTAGATGGAGGGAGTCGATTATATTATAAAAAGAAGAACATGCATTCATGTATGAAGCAAGGATTAGGAGGGAGATAATCCTAAATTATATGATCCATTGAAGATGATGAAGTATCTATCCATGGTAGCAACCATAAAAAGAAGCATGTGTTCAGTGTGACTTCAGAAGAAGTCTTCTTTGAAAACAAGCCTTAAAGTAATCCATGTTTGTCCATCCACATCCATGATCCTATGATGAAAGAAAGAAGTTGGAATCTTCAGAGCATGGAATCTATAGAAAAAACCATGAACTCAAGAGCTAAAGAGAAAGAAAAGATAGAACAACCAGACAGTGTATGGAGAATCACAAGACTATCAGCCTGATATGAACTCACTAAAAGCAATCAAGCAGAGGAACTGAAAATTGTGATGAAGAACAATGTATGGAAGACTTATGAATGAAAGAATTGCAAGATCCAGAACTAGATGTTCTCCTAGATGGAGGGAGAAGACTATGATGATTTCTTGTAAACCAAACATACCTTTACATGAGCCAGTATATCATCCACAATATCCATAGTTTAGATTTTACATGTAGAACAACCTCAAATGCTTTGAGGTATACCAGAAAGAGACCCTTGTATGCAGATGGAAGAAGATCTTGTATGGATTCAAACAACTTGGTGCAGAGCCTTCAATACACAACAGAAGCATGGTGAAAAGATTTCTATAACAAAGATATTGTATCAGAATGGTTACTCGCAAATCCAGGATGATGGATTGTTAATCCCTAACAAATCTCATAAATATGTTCCAGTTTGAGCCCTACCACGATGTTATGAGCTAGCAGGAAACAAAAGATGAATCCAAAAATGATATACTACATTGATTAGAGCTATATGAAGCCTTAAGAGAAAACCAGTGTCCTAGAAATATCGAAGTACATTGAGATCAAGAATTACACTCTCCATGATGAAGTCCAGAAAAGAGAAAGTAGTTCTCCAATATATATCTCCATAGATGAGCAGATAAGAAGACATTTTCATGAAGCCTCTGTCCAAGATGAAAAAGTTTGTGTACTCAAGATGGAGCTCATGGAGACGACTTCCTTATTGAAAAAAGAAGAGATGACTCCTAGGTTGGGAGGGAGCACTGATGTGTTATTGATTTATGGACAATAATTTTTCAAGTTCAAAAAATGGTCCAGGATGAGCAGTTCCTTTCTAGTTTGGAAAGTGGTTTGAGATTTTTGATGGGCAGGCATTTTCCAGTTTGGAAAATGGTCTAGATCAAATAGTCATTTTCGTAATGAAAATGGTTCGATGGATTGTTGATGTACCATAGACAACGATTCCCCTTGTGGTTAACATAGGGAATGGTCTAGGACAGAATCTCTTCTTGATGATCACTCTTAGTAGTGGTCAAGAAGACTGGTCCACCTCATCGGACAATCATTCTTTCGAAGCTCACAGTTGTGAGCAATTTCGAAGAATGGTCCGTTTTGGAGGTTGGTGCAGGATAATCATTTCCTTTGGAAATGGTCCGAATAGTCATTCTCGAGGGAAGATTCATTCTCTCAAGGTTTCACTTTGTTTAGTGCCAGAGGAATGGCCCAGTAGGTGAATGGTCTAGGTTCAACAATCAGGGACATACATTCCCTAGGTCAGATTCTTTCTCTCCAGGTTGCACTTTGTTTAGTGCCAGAGGAATGGCCCAGATAGGGAATGGTCTAGGCTCATAATTTGGGATAGTTACTCTTCCTTGCTTGAGAATAATAATTCAGATAGATCGTCATTGATGTTTTACCTTCCGAGGGCAGATGCTTTTCTAGATCTCACAGATGTGAGTGGAAGAATGGCCCAGATGACTCAGTTTATATCATAAAAATGTTTTTTGTGCAGGTTGATATTAGATGATATGATTGTTACGGAGAATGTATGTCTTCGGACAGTAGATGTATACTACTGTGGTGGATGTATTCCATTGATTGTGACTATATGCCACTAATCAAGTATATGTGTGCTACTTGGTGTGGTAGTGCACCAATGGATAGTAGTTGTGTACTACTATGGATAGACACAATTGTGTTCTATTGAATGACATTATTATGATTTCCTTGAAGACTATCAGTAGTGTTGGAAAATGTTTGATCAGCTAGATGGATGATCAATGGATAGAGATTTCCCAGACGAAAAATGGTCTAGGACATTTATTCTTCCAGGACATATGTCCATATTAGAAGAATGGCTCTTGTGTCACTCTGTGGAGTGAGTGACTTATCCATCATCATGTCTGATTACTCAGATGGAGTATGGTTTGGATAGATGATGCAATTGATGACATTGATAGTGATGATGGCGCTCATGATCTAATCATGAGATAGTCTAGACGATTATGTTGATGCTACCAGGTGAATGGTATGTTTGTGCTCAAGACCATTACCTTCAATACCTCCCTATCTAGAAGGGAGTCTTGATATTATGGTAGCTGCGGGAGGTATTTACCTCCATGTGTAAACCTTATGGGAATAGAATATTATGGGAGGCAAGAAAAAACCCTAATTAGTTGGATAATAACCCTAGAAAACAAGTCGGCTCAAGAGGATAATTTGTATTATGTTATTAGCCTCCAAGAGAAGAAGTCGTCTAAAGGAAATATTATATACTAAGTAAATAGGCACCTAGAATGAGAAGTCGGGCTAGGAAGTTTGCCAGTTTTAGTATAAATACATGAGGTCAGTCTTCATTCTGGTAGGCATTCTCAGAACTACAGAAGCAATACTTGTGTGCACTGTAGTTGGCCAGTTTGTGCACAAGTTTGGAGGAGAGATGTCATTACAGCTGCTACAGCTAACAGATTTCAGTTTTGGCCTAGACTCTCTCTTGGTTATTGTTTGGATTCTATGATCAACTCTTGTTTGGTGCACTATCCTTGGAGAGAGGTGCACTATCTTGTTTGGCTATCTAGCCTAGGATTTTCTTCTGGAATGATTCTCTATCAAGTTTAAGGTGCTCGGGGGTGGCTTCGGCCTATGGTTGGGTGAAAATAGTGATATTATCTATGGTTAAATGAGCACATCCATCATATTCTAATATAGGTTTTGTCTAAAAAAGAGTTAGAGATTGATTAAGTTTATCACTAATTGAACTACACTTGAGAGTCCATGTTAGGAATTTTTCTAAGCGTGGATGTGTAAGTAATGCATGTATATACAAGTTAAACTTGTGGTAATTGTTGTTGCAGTCATATTGATTCTACTAGTGCTTGTTTGAATCAATTAAGTTGAAGAACAATTACAAAACTATCTTCTCACTTATTATCTTTAATAGACATGACTCACCCCATAGGAAGTGTTTACTAAAATACAAGTGTCAAAACTAATTAAGAGTTTTGATAAAGTCATCCACCTTTTTGTCTTTCTTTACTTTATGAAATTAGAAAAGGATACCATATTATTCCTAAATCTCCCTTAAATTTTGGAGGACAAATTGTGGTAGAGTGGCCCTATGAATAGATTTGAATTTATGACTTTTCTTATTACCAACACAAATCCATCTTACTATTAAGCATTGAGAGATATTTGAAATAAATTGAGATGCAAATATTTTAGTTCTTAAAAGATCCAGAGTTAAGATGGATCCAAATTGATGTCTGTGTGTATATATATTAATTAATGCTTGGTATTCTTTTCTTAACTTTTCAATTTTACATTGTGTATTTTAAACATTGAATGATACATGGGTTGTTTATATATTTGATTTTTTTATGTTCAACCTTTATATGTGTCTATGTATGTGTGTGTGGAAATAATATGATGAGGATGGAGCTACGACTAAAGGAAAAAGGAGACAATCCTAGATTCTCCATGGAAACATGAGCCAAAGTACACATCAGTCAATTAAACTAGGTAAGCTCTCACACCATGGACACTCATGAGTTGATGGTCCTTCATTGGAGGAACTTGGCCTCATTACACATTTATTAAATTTCCCTACTCCTACTATTTGACTTCACAACAAAAAAATAACCTACCTTCATCGATGGATTTCCAARCTCACTAGTTGGGATGCGACCTCACTACTTCCCTACATGTTTATGATGGATTATCTTGCACTAAAAAATATCAAAAYTTGACCCCCTAGACAAACACTCCCACGTGTGTAATCCCACCTTACCCTCTTTCCTTAGACCCTATCCATTGCCCACCTACCCCACTAACATCTGCACCTTAAAAAAACCCCATCCGACCGCTTACATTTGATATGATCCATGTACATACCTCAAGGGTATGACCTTAAAAATGAAAGGTGTGATGTGTTAAAAAAAATGAAAAAGAAGACATGAAAGCGAACATACACCCCAAACTATTTTAAGAAAATGCAATTATATATATATATATATATATATATAGAGAGAGAGAGAGAGAGAGAGAGAGAGAGAGAGAGAGAGACCATTTCCATGCATGAAATTTTCAAGAAATGGAGCTAAAAAAGGGGGAAAATAGAACCCGGGAGAATCTCTTAGGTTATACCCCTCTTATATATGGGAGCAAGGGGGTATAACACTTTCATTTTTCAACTCGGTGGATGATAGGAAATGGGTTGTGATGGGAGGACCATGGTTTTGAGAAAATCACCCTCACCATCTTTAGATGGCATGCCAAGTTTGACCTAATTAGAGAACACATTCAAAAACTCCTCTAATTATCAGAACCCAACATCTTCAAAATTATTAGGTATTCTTTGGCGACTTACCTAAACACTAATCCTAAGACAACATAGAAGAAAAACACATCAGTTTGGGTAGATTTGTGTAGAGATGGACATCTCCTAGGGCGTCCCAAACATCATCATGATAGAGGTATGTGAACATCACTTCATGTAGACCTTAGATTATAATAATGTCCCCTTCTGGTGCTCAAATTTTCTTCTTTCACAACCATATGAAAATCACTTTCCCACTCAATAAGAAGACCAAATCTGGGGGTTAGGGGGTGGAACATGCCTGGTTATGAGTCCCCTGAACTTTGGGTTAAAACCCTTATAAAATATCATAAAGACAAAAGGAAAGTGGATGATTTGGAAAAGAGATCAATCAATCTCAATAGATGTTAGGCACAACTTGAAGAAACTATATTGAAAGTCGATAAAAAGATTCATGAGTACATTTAAGAGTTGGAAGGATGGCTCATAGACTCAAAAACATGATCATAAACCCTCCATTAATTCCCCACCTAGGCAGAAGACCAACCTAGAGCATGATACATAGGTTTCTTAGACTCTTTCACAAATTACCAAAGAATTTGAGGCTATAGAAGTGGAATCGATTCCATCCACACCTCAAACGAAGGGTACTAACGGTTCCTTAAAATATTCTCATTTATCCAAAAGGTACATTACTAATTCATGGGGTAGAGAGGTTGCCAACCAATCTAGTGGTTTGGATGTGATGGCATACCACACTCCCATGGTGCCCAAAGGAAAACAAATTTCACACATCCAAAATAGAAGGTAGATAACAAAGTTATAATAGGTAGACAACTTAGAATACTTGGGGCCCTTAGAAAAGAATCCCCTAAGACGGTTTCTTCAAATATCTAAAGATTCAATAAAAACTCCAAGGTTTCTTCAAATATCCGAAGATTCAATAAAAACTCCATCACCTTTTCGAAACCATAGCTGTTGGAATTCAAGCTCTACTTTCCAAAGATTCAATAAAAACTCCATCACCTTTTCGAAACCATAGCTGTTGGAATTCAAGCCCTACTCTCCATAGTCTCAAACCTGTAATTCTCACCACCAGGTAGATTATGTGGTACTGGAAGAAAATAGAGAGAAATATGTAAGGTCAGATCGTACTTATTTCAAATTTGACCAAAAATAGAAAGGAAAAAAAATTGGTATGATATTTCATTTATTATAATAATAATAATAATAATAATCTATTTTTAAGGTCACGACCAAGCTAGCACACCAAATTGGTGTATGAGACCCCCTTGTTTGTGGGACAAGGGACCCCCCTCCGCCCAGCTATTTGACTGGTAAAGTCTACGAAGGTATACATACCCTACCCCCCTTTGGATTTGAACCTGTGACCTCTTAAGAGGAAACACATGTTCTTATACATAGCTTGTCTCGCGTATTTGGCGTCACGCATCTTCATGCGTAAAAGACGCGTAGGAAAACTATTTTTGGACATTAAGTCCAAGAGAAAAGATTGCTCGACTGTGATGGGAAGTTAGATGTTGAATTCATTGCTCAAATATTTAGAGAGAAAAAAGAGAACATCATCTTCAATCCACTACAATGTTCTCAAGTCAAATCACATACAACACATTGATCGTGATAAGTCAAAACACATACACATTCCATATTATTTCACTGGGCAATGATAGAGTTTAGAAAAGTGTTGTTGGTTATGACCATCATTGAGAAAACAATCATTGACTCGCTCACTAAGACTGAAAGTGGTGACAACTTTAGGTGATGGATAGACTACATTGGAGTACCCAATTTGTTTTTTTTTTTACTATTTTCTGATTTATTGATATATTTTGTTTGATAAATGAGGACGTGGAAGTGATCCCAAGTGGAATATCTTGTAGGATGAAATGTTACATAGTTTGAGAATTGATAGGGAAGTCAAAGTCAACAAAGTCATGGTTGATAATAATAATAATAATAATAATCTATTTTTAAGTTCATAGCCAAGCCAACACACCAAATTGGTGTATGAGACCCCCTTGTTTGTGGGACAAGGGACCCCCCTCCGCCCAACGATTTGACTGGTAAATTCTACGAAGGTATACATACCCTACCCCCCTCTGGATTTGAACCTATGAACTCTTAAGAGGAAACACATGTTCTTAACCATTAGGCCCACCAGGCTATGTCATGATTAATGAAGAAAAGTTGCAAGAGGATATGTCATGATTAATGAAGAAAAGTTGCAATAGACCAGGGGAGTGTTTATGAAGCTTTCTAAGAAATCATGGTTGATATGTCATGACTAATGAAGGAAAATTGATTGACAATAGACAATGAGAGTGTTTATGAAGTTTTATAAGAAGATTAATAAGGTGTTTCTCATGTGCCTTGTTTATTCATGTTCCATATTTTAAAAATATGTGGTTCATTAATTCCTATTTGTTTGGTGCATCTATTCATGGATTTAGTCATTTTTTAAATTTTTTATGGTTGAAAATTATATAGAGCTCAATTTTGAAACTTTATGAAAATAAGATGGAAATATAATTTCCCTAAGTCAATAAGTGATACACTTTGGTATAGAGTTGAGTTTCTTCAATGGATAAGACAATTAATGGACAAGGAGGTTTGGCCTCAAAAAGAGTTAGAGACTCTTTAAGTGGACATTACTAATTGAGCTACAGACTCATTAAGTGGACATCACTAATTGAGTTGCACTTGAGAGTTCATGTGAGGAATTTGTCTAAGTGTGGATGTGTAAGTCTAAATGCATGTATATGCAAGTTAAACTTGTGGTAATTGTTGTTGTAGTCACATTAATTTTACTAGTGCTTGTTTGGATCACTTTAAGTTGAAGGGTGGGTGCAAGCTAATGATGGTCTCTCATGATGTATTGGTGGCAATGCAAATATGGAAAAAACAACAATTTGTTAACTTGAAGGGATTATTCAAGGTACTTTTAGAATGAATTTAAATATGGTGTAAAAAGATGAAAAGTAGGAAAACAAATTAGCTTTCTGAAAATTTAACTTTTATTTATAGAATTTGTGAATAACTATGTGAAATTTGATTTTTTCTAATAGTGGTATGTTATTTTTCATTAATTTCCTTAAAAAAAATAAGAATTGTAAAGAGCCCATTGTTCTAGTGAGGGATGTCTTTTCAAAATTTATAATATTTATTTTATATATTTTTAAATTATGAAATTACAACGATTATCAAACACATATTTTTTTAGATTGTAAATCTCCATGTCTTCTAGTGCCACATATAATTTATTTTTAAAATGTTGAAGTTGATAAACGGTTATAATGGAAATACAAGAGGTATTTATTTTAGGATTCTTATATATGTCAAGTCAAAAATAGATTAAAAATAGTAAAGAATATTTTTTTTTTTTAAATTATATATTTGGAATCTACATAGTCAACTATACATGCATAGTTTCATTGACAATGGATTTGTATAGCCTATAGAAAAATAACTTCAAAAATAGAGATATTGAGAGGTATTGGTAAACATGGAGGTTTTTATGTATTTGCAAGCCAAACAACTTCATTGTCATTCCAAAAATAAATATGAGGTAACGAACTCAACAAAAATGTACGCTAGAGTTGTCACTCCCCCCCCAAATAATTAAAATGAAAATAACATGCATGTCCTTTAAGAACGCACATGTGTTCCTAAAGCACACACGTTATTAGGAATAGGAACACACTTGCATTCCTACTAACAAAATCTCTCTCTCTCTCTCTCTGCCCCCCTCTCCCTCC